>WPIO01000022.1:5252500-5280000 GCA_009760855.2 Cristatella mucedo | reverse complement strand
TCGCTCACTTTTAGGTCTCTTCATTCTATGGCTCCAGCCTATCTTTCAGATATACTACCCCATCAGGCAAAGCATCGTACCACTCGCTTTTCGGAATCCAACAGTCTCGAAATACCTCGTCCAAACCTTAAATCCTTTGGAGACCGTGCATTTAGCTCGTATGCTCCCACAGCCTGGAACTCCCTCCCGACCTGCATCAGAACATCCCCTGACCTGACCACATTTAAAAGAAACTTAAAAACATACCTATTTAGGACAGCATTTAGTGGGTCCTTGTGATTCGTCCTCGATGTGCTTATGCGTGCTGACACTGTTCATGCTGCCACTAACCACATTTGCATGCTGACCCTGTGCATGTAACCCCTAACCATGTTATTCATTTTGTTTGTTTTTCAAGCATGATTTTACTTACTATTCTATTGCGTATCACTTTACAGCAAATGTAAAGCGCCTAGAGAGAGATTAAGTTCTCTGAGGGCGCTTTATCAAGTGCAATATTATTATTATTATTATTATTATTATCGTCTGCGATAGGATGCCGAGTTTGACGACTTTGTGCCCTACGATTTGTTTATTGTTGTTTATTGCCATCTGTGCAACCTGCCGAGCTGCAGAGCAACACCGATCCACCAGCTGACTGGTCCCTGCTGTGGCTTTGGCCGGGCCACACTGCCCTGCCACTCTTGCTCCCGAAAGCACCGAGCTCGTGCCTCCCACTCTCTCAGTCGAGCCAATCCTGGCAGACCATTATGTAATTGGTCCTGGCCTTGGATAACCGCATCCGTTGTTTGGAAGTGCGAAATTTATGCCCCCTCTTTCTGGGCACCTGCCCTGCACTGAGTGGGCGCCAACAGCATCCTCAACTAGACGAGAATAGCATACAGTGGCTCGAGAAACTGAGCAAGCACCGTACCCTGCAAAAAGTGCACAAAGTACTTTGGTGCTTCCATCGACTGGCAGGAATCGAACGAAGCATTGTGTGGACATGGTAAGCCTAATAAAAGATTATAGTATTATAGCAGGTTACGAAATGAAAACCGCTAAGTGATGGCTTCAAACTTGTGGTTTCATAAGCAATGTGCAATAGGATGCTTACGTATTGACCGTGCTTAAATTAGGACGGATTTCGGAAAGAAGTGAACCCAAACCTAGTTCGTGAAGTGGGAATAACTTGCCCTTAGATCAAGAACCTGGAGCTAAAAGAGCTAAAAGTAAAGGCTGGCTGATCAAACAGCCCCATTTATGTAGCAGCAGAAGAGCCTGACCGACTATTGGATTGCTTGCAGGAGTCAACAGGGTGCATTCTTGTGACTTGTATACAGATTCATTTGCAGGGTCAGTTGGTGCCTTGTAAATTCCATAACTCGGCTAGTACTTGACATATCGTAGTGAAATTTGAAATGCGAGTTCATCTCTGCTTGTTTGACACTAGTGTGGAGTATTTTTTTTTTATCTCGGTTGGACACATTTGGCTGTATATGTCATTAAGCGTCCTGGAGCTTTAATTTCCGTAATCGTGGACATATATAACCAAATGTATCAAACCAAAATAAAAATATTCCGGACTCGTGTCAAAAAAGTATGTCAAATTTCACTCCGATACACTAAATATTAGCCGAATTATTTAATTCACAAGGTATCAACTGACCCTGGAAATGAAGCTGCATAAAAATCAAAATAATGCTCCTTAGCAAGCTTCAAGCATCTATAGCGATCTACCAAGGTTCGGCAAGTTGGGATACAAGTCGCATATGATGCAGAGATTGGTAAATTTTTTATTTGTAGATTTGTTGCTTCCGGTTTACATCCGGTTTAGACGTGGTTTGAATAACCGATTTTTCTTTCATGTGGAAGTCATCAGAACTTCCGATCCCAGTTCTAACATATTTGTCTTTCGAAATGTACATAAACACGTATTTGATTGTCGGACACATTTTATAAGTATTTTCTTGACATTCCCCGCTAAGCAATGCAGCCAGTACAGCAGGCAGCTTGCTGTCAGAGACAGAGTAGAATATCAGTTGATCAGTCATGAACCGAGCTCGTTGCAGCTTTTTACAAAGTTGGTCCCAGTATCGCATATAAACGAGCTGACCGACAGGCTCAGAGTCTGCTTCGGTGCTGTGCAGATCGTACCATGGTCAGCATGCTGCTCTGGTTTGGCCCAGAGGTCGCGGTGCTCTCCTTTAACGACCGAGATCAATGCGAATGCATAAGGCTGTGATAGCAGAGGTAAGGAGCTAGATCATTACGGCCAATGTCGTGGGTTCGAATCCTACAGCTGAGCCATCCTTTATAGCAAAATGCCAGCAAGCAGTGGTGATAGCTGTTAAGGCTCTTCTTCGGCTATGCGAATTAAATCAGCTTATTTAATATTTGATTACCAAGGTCGAGGATTCGAGCCCGGCGGCATACTCGAAGTGCCTGGATAGAGATTGAGTTCTCTTAGGGTACTATGCAGCGAACTATATTTTGTATCATGACAACCCTGGTCGCTCTGTTTTCTGGACGTGTCCAAACTCGACTGCTCTATTGCTCTGCAGCTGCTGCAACCCTCCCCTGCAGCAGCCATGTGCACCGGGGCTAGCAGCATTTTGCACGGGCACGCCCTTGACTCTCACGGGCCTTGATCTTGACCACCCATAGCTAGCTGTGGGAACAAGAATGGGTCGTTGCCAGGTAAAAAAGAGACTAACCTTCATCTTGTCCAGCGAGTGAACTGGACGTGAGAAAGCACAACTAGCCATCGTGGATTTACCATGGATTGTTTCTGTACTCGACGTCTCCTGTCAAGCTCCGCTTGATAATGCAAAGGTATTAATAATAATAATAACAATAGTAATAATAATAATAATGCATTTGTATAGTGACCTACAAGAACTTAATCTCCACCAAGGCACTTTACATATGCTGTAAAGAAAGCATGATCAAATAGTTGGTGGTAATATGCACAATTTCAACAAGCATAACATGGTTAAAGGTTACATGCACAGGGTCTCCATGCAAATATGATTAG
The DNA here is from genome assembly GCA_009760855.2 of Cristatella mucedo. Taxonomy (NCBI): domain Eukaryota; kingdom Metazoa; phylum Bryozoa; class Phylactolaemata; family Cristatellidae; genus Cristatella; species Cristatella mucedo. The sequence continues at coordinate 5,276,984 of WPIO01000022.1, read as the reverse complement.
TGGCAGCATGCACAGTGTCAGCACACATGAGCACCAAAAAGACGAATCACAATGACCTAATAAATGCCGTGATAAACAGGTGCATTTTTAGCTTCTTTTCAAATGTCGTCAAATCAGGGGGTGTCGTGCCGTCAGTCGGGAGTGAGTTCCAGGCTTTGGAAACATACGAACTAAAGACACGGTCATCAAAGGATTAAGGTTTGTGCAAGGTGTACCTAAGCGATTTGATTCAGAAAAGTGGTGGTACGATGCCTAGCCTGCCGGGGAGTAGTTCTGATAGGTAGGCTGTAGCAAGAGAATGAAGGAACCTAAAAGCGAGTGACAGAACTTTAAAGTCGATGCCCTGCTTGACTGGGAGCCAGTGCTGGTCGGCTAGAAGTGATGTGATTTGGCAAATTTGACATTCATGACAGACAAGCCTAGCTGAAAAGTTTTGCACCAGCTGTAAGCACCTGAGTGCACAGGCCGGCATTCGTCAGTTAGATCAGGTTAGAATGGTGGCTGACCTGGCAGGGATTCGATTTGTTGCGAAGGAATTTGTTGCAAAGGCAAGCACCACCAAGCTGCAACTTGAGCAGCTGTGGAAGTGCAGCCTAAATATCTCTAGACGATTTTGCCTCGGAGTTAAGGAAGTGGAATTGAATGAATGGAATACCCTTGAATGAGAGCCCTCAAAAAGCTGTTTTCGAAGCATCACTGCTGTCAGGGGAATCCGAACGAGCCGTTTCGGCATGCAAACTCGGGAGGAGCAGCAGGCAGGTGGCAGCAAACAAGTTATTCTCTTTAACCCAGCTTGCCCACTCACTACGCACTCACTGAGCACTTTCATCTAAGCTAACTAGAGGAGTTGCTATGCTGGGCTACCCGTGCACAGAGGCATCTGCCAGAGCAATGGGTTCACCTCGACGACTCGCCCAGTGCATGGGTTAGCCGTGTGCGCTTTTCATTTTTATCCCTCGGGATTACGGACCAAGTCGGCACCTCCCTTAAAATAGACACTGCTATTAATCAGGGCTGGCCTATAGCACGATACAGACAGTGCGTTGTCGAGTGACTTGATGGAATGAACGGCCTTGGTCGGCCTGCATCACTAGAGGAATTACAGATCATCTGACTGGATCATCCGTCATAACCTGCTGCCTCCTCCAGCTTGAAGAAGAAGAAGAAGAAGATGATGTGCTGCCCACATTCTGCAAGGCCAGCCAGCTGGATGAACGAATGAGCCAATGCAGACTTGCATACTGTGCTGCTTTGGCTTCCAGAGCCTCCACGAACGTTGAGTCTTGAGCTGGTTGATGGCATTAACTCTTCCAGCTCACGAAGAACCAGCCAACAACTTCTCACTTTCGGTGCGACTTCGGCAGCCAACAGAGTTAATCTCATGGAACAAAGAGAAAGTGAGAAGCATAGCTTGTACAAACCTCAAATCCTTTGGAGATCGTGCATTTAGTTCGTATGCTCCCAAAGCCTGGAACTCACTCACGACTGGCGTCACAACATCCCCTAACTTGACCACATTTAAAAAGAACTTAAAAACGCACCTATTTAGGATAGAATTTAGTAGGTCCCTGTGATCCTTCCTTTATGTGCTTATGCGTGCTGACACTGTGAATGCTGCCACTAACCACACTTGCATGCTGACCCTGTGCATGCCACCCCTAACCATGTTATTTATGTTGTTTTTCAAGCATGATATTACTAGCCATTCAATCGCGTTTCCCTTTGCAGCAAATGTAAAGCACCTAGAAAGAGATTGAGTTCTCTGAGAGCGCTTTATCAAGTGTATCATTATTATTATCATTATTTATTATTATAGCTGAGTCTGGAGGGTAGTCGAGCAAACGAGTAGTATATATGGAAGAAGTTGCTTCGGACGGCTGGAAAGAATTCCTGCAGTAGGCAGCAGGAGAGTAGATCATTGACAAATCATTGACAAATCAGTCTGAAGGTTCAGCTTCATATTCTTATTCTACATCGTTCTATCATTCACTGGTTTGCTATTCATACATTGATTTGCCTGGGTCCACGAGGCTGCCGTTAGTGCCATTTATCTAATAATAATAATAATAACAATAATAATAACACACTTGATAAAGCGCCCTCAGAGAATCTGTACTTTAAAAACGTCAAGCATGTCCATAAGCAGCATGTACATGCTCAGCATCCCTTAGCTCTACAATCTGCACTTTCGTTTTTATTCAGATGACATGCAGCTGTACCTTGATTCCCATAGCTTTCAGCATGGTGAACTCTCTTAACTCCCTAGCTGCATGTACTACTGACATTCGCACCAACCGGATTGCTACCAATGCTCTCAAATTGAATGACGATAAAACCAACTGACTAATTATGGGCAAACCTAGTAATGCTCGTAAATTAGAAAGCTTAAACGTCAAAATGTCCTCGGCTAGCACATATCTTGTATCACATGCATGGAATCTAGGCATCATGTTCCAAAGTGACGGTTCACTAGATTACCACAGATTAACTCAACAGCCAAGTCTGAAAACTTCCGGCTACATACCGTCCCAAAATTTTGGGACTGCTTAGACAAGGATACAACAGCTCTGCTTGCTTTACAGACATTCGATCCTGGATGTCGGCAAATTTCCTTAAACTTAACGATGATAAAACGGAACGGCTACTCATAGGATACCCCAAAGGTGTGGCTGGACTGGAAGACTTTGCTCTTCTAATAAGTGATGCTGTTGTCCGACCAACAGCACGTACTAAAAATCTTAATTGACAGATGCCTAAATTTTGAAAAATGTATTTAGGAGACTACCTGCAAAACTAGTCAGCGCGTCCTATCGCTATCTAAGATTAAGGAGTGTCTACAACGGTGACTTGCAAGAAATTTAACTTGCTCCCTGGTTCTGTCTCGGCTATATCATTGCAATTCCATTTCGCCTGGGCCACCAAAAAAGCCACTAGGCAACTGCAGCTTGTGATTAATGTGGCTGCAAGACTTACAATAATAATAATAATACATTTGTATAGTGCTCTCAGAGAACTTAATCTCTTTCTAGGTACTTTACATTTGCTGCAAAGGAAGCATGATGGAATGGTTAGTAGTAGTGTACGTAATGTCAATAACATGCATAGCATAATTGTAGCTGACATGCACAGGGTCAGCATGCAAATAGGGCTAGTGGCAGCATGCACAATGTCAGCATACGCAAGCACACAAAGGACAAATCACACGGACTCACTAAATGCTGCGATAAATAGGTGCGTTTTTAGGTCCCTTTTAAATATCGCAAGTAAGGGAATGTCATGAAGTCAGTCGGGAATGAGTTCCAGGCTTGGGAGCATACACACTAAAGGCATAGTCTCCAAAGGATTTGGTACGTGGTAGCGTTGAGCATTGGTACGATGCCTAGCCTGGTGGGGGAGTAGATCTGACAAGTAGACTGGAGCCTACGAATGAAGGGACATAAATGTGAGGGAAAAACCTTGAAGTCAATACCCTGCTTGACTGGGAGCGAGTGCAAGTCGGCAAGAAGTGGTGTGCTGTGGCAACTATGACACTCACGCCAGACATGCCTAACAGCAAAGTTTTGTTCCAACTGTAAGCCCCCCTCGTAATGGCGGCTGAAGAAATTCGGTGGTTCCTGGTCGATCAAATTCTTATGCTGACCCACAAGGCCCGCCACAGCTTGGCTCCTCCACACCTAGCTGAACTGCTGCACCAGTCTCAGCCTCCTCGTGCACTCAGGTCCTGTATGGACAATACATTAGCTGTTCCATTCCTCTGCTTAAAGACCGTTGGCGACAGAAGCTTTTGCTCTGCAGGTCCTAGACTGTGGAAGTCACTTCGGCTATTCTTATGCAACGACATCTTCTCTTCTCTACTTCCAAGATGCTCACTACCTCAGCTGCCCCCTAACTCATCTATGCTTTTCACTTTCTCTTTGTTTCGTGAGATTAACTCTGTTGGCTACCGACTGTATACTGAAGGTCTCTTAGGCTTTGAGTGGGCTATAGATAACTCTTTTTCGTAGCATCCACATATTCTATGTGGCTTAGTGGAGTGACAGCCGAAGATACATATATACATACATACATGCATGTGCATGCACTATACATGCATGCATGCATGCATACATACATGCATGCGTGCATACGTACATATGTGCATACATGTAATGTATGTAATGTAATGTATCTTCTTCTGTAACTCCACAAAGTCATAAAGACCATGTGGGTGTTACACAGGAGAGTTTTGTATAGCCCACTCACAGCCTAAGCGGCTTTCGGTACGCATTCGGTAGCCAACAGACTTCGTCTCACGCAACAAAGAGAAAGTGGGAAGCATAGCTGAGTCAGGAGAGCAGTTGAGGTAGTGAGTAGCATGGAAGTAGCAGCTCAGGACCGCTGAAAAGGATGAGCCATAGTCGGAAGCAGGAGAGTGGTTGTCGTTTCGTAAGAATTGTGGAAGCGAGTTCCACAGTCTAGGACCTGCAGAGCTAAAGCTTTTGTCGCCAACGGCCTTTAAGCTGAGGAATGGATCAGCTAACTTATTGTCCACACAGAACCTGAGGGTGCGAAGAGGCTGAAACTGGTGCAGTAGTTCAGCTAAGTACGAAGGAGCCAAGCCGTGGCGGGCATTGTGGGTCAGCTTAAAAACTTTACTCTTTATCCGTTGCTCAACTGGCATCCATTCTAGCTCTTTTAGCAAAGGAGACAAGTGCTCAAACCTCTTGGACTTGGAGATTAGCCTTGCAGCCATATTCATAGTCAGCATGCATGCATACATATGTCCATATGTCCATACATACACACATACATACATGTGTGCATGCATACATCCATGCACTGGTCTATGCATTTAGGAAATCCTGTCCTGGCATCTAGAATGGATGACTCACAAGTCTTCCTGTCTGTTCAATCGGACACTTACAGTTGGTGGAAAATTCAACAGTTAGATTTGTCTGCCGTGAGCTCCCAACTGCCACACTCCACCTATTCTCACCGAGTTGCAAGAGTTTTCCATCAAACAGCATATTTACTTCAAGGTTCTAGCACTCACTTTTAGGTCCTTGTTCTCATGCTCCAGCCTAACTATCCAAAAAAATTCCTAATCTGATATCAGGGGTATCAAGCCACCCACATTTCTGGTTCAAGTCGTTTAGCTTTCGTTTAACCAACCGCAAACCCTTTTGAGACAATTTCTTCAGTTCATATGCTCTCAAAGCTTGGAACACATTCTAAACTGATGTAATGGCATCCCCTAACTTGACGGCATTTAAAAGAACCTAAAACGCACCAGATGCTCAGAGAATTCTTTGGTTATGGGTGAGTTGTTCTTATTGTGTTTTTGCATGCTGATTCTGTGAATGTGATTGATATCCAAATAGCATGCTTCCTCTCACGTATATTTAAAGTGCCTCAAAGATTGGTTATTTCTCTTAGGGTACTATACGTATCCGTTTTCTATTATTGTTGTTATTGCTAAAATAAGCATTACATGCCCTGTTCGAAAAAGATATGCCCTTGATTGCTGTGCACTCGCAAAAATCCTGTGCAGATAATACATGTATATGATGCAGATTTATTCACACACGTGGGATCTCTACAAATTTAACAGGTCATGGCAGTTTTTGTGCATTTTCAGGTTAGAGCTTACCAAGGCAATAGCAGACCTGCTCGGAACCGGCGTGCACAACGTGGCAGTGGAGCCTGTCAAGGCTGCCCAGGGTCAACATGTAAAGAGCAAACAATCCTGTACCCAGGTCAGAGTGTACTTCACAGGTACGTGCATCATATTTCCGCTCTTGCGTGCGTAGTATTTCTAAAAAGTTTGCTGCGTAATAAACTTGCATTCTAGATCTTTATGTAATATCGTAAGCTGGTCAGCTGGTTTACACATATGGTTGTCAGTGTCTTAGGGAAGAATACCGGGAAATCCAATGTCTTCTGTGTACTCAAGCATGAGCCTAATTTAAAACTGAGTTTATCTGTATATAGTAGAGGTGCATGCTAACATTTTCAAGTGAACTTAAATCCTCATTCATTGTCTGTCCTTGATTACAAGCAGTCTCTGCAGATGTGTTACAAAGCCATTTGTTCGACGGTTGAGTCCAAGATGATTGCCGGCATATGATTGTAAGGATTGTGGAGGATGGTCGTCTTAGCTGATGGTCGTAGAACGGTAAGTTGTTGGAAGTGCAAGTTCGGAGACCCACTTATTTCTGTGATCCACCAGTAAATACCTGTTAATCGCTGTCTCATGCCATATAAATACTCATAAGCAGGAAGATGTGCATTATTGTTTCCATACTTAAAAGCTCTACATCCTCAGAAAAGTTAGCTTCTTGATTGCAAGGAGGGCATTTGCTTGGTCATACAGTCTATCGATTTGCTTACAGAGATAGTGAAGCATTGCCAAGCTGGCTTGGTCCAGCTGTTAAGGTGCTCGCCCCGACCAAGGTCTGGCTGAGGTCGTCGCCTCGAGCCCCGAGGCATATGTGAAGCGCCTGAGTAGAGATTAAGTTCTATTGGGGTGATATAGAATGAATTATATTATTTTTGGCATAGGTGGAGAGAGAGAGACCAGTCCTGCAAGTATGCATGTGACTTTGCAAGCCGGGTTGCTACCAGAAATTAAAAGTTTGCCAGTGGTTGCATAGACCACGAAATTGTTGTATAGAATCAAAGTCACCGAGTAAAGATCAAGTCTGACTTCGTAAGTGTTAGTGATATGCTTTTTATTAGAGCCCTATAGACGCACTGTGAGAAACGGGAACGAAGGGGCCAATGCTGTGTCACAAAAGCAGGCGTCTGCTTTGTTTACCACACAGTGTCTTCATCATCTGTCTTGTGTATACTCCTCTGCCTCTGTCTCTCTGTGCCTCTTGTCGCACATCCTGTTTCTGTATGCCTCTCTCTCTCTCTCTCTCTCTGCCTGTCTGTCTGTCTGTCTGTCTGTCTGTCTGTCTGTCTGTCTCTCTCTCTCTCCCTCTCTCTCTGTGTCTCTGTCTCTCTCTTTCCCTCCTTGTCTGTAGTGGTCTGTTCATCCATCTATCTGCTTAACTTCTCCTATCTGTTAGCCTTCGTGTCATGTCCCTTTCTTTTACTTGGATCAGGAGAACCACGTAAATTGCTAGTAATAATGATAATAATTATACGTTCGTTATAGCATCGTTAGAGAATTCAATCTCTATCTAGGCACTTTACCTTTGCTGCAAAGTCTTAGTACCACTAATATTATAAAAAATGTACACTTGGTAACTCAGCGTCACATCCAACTGATCTCTAATCCGTGGAAAGTGTGTTGCTAGTATTACGAACGTGCGGAACCGGCATCTGAATTAAAGTCATTTGTCTTAAACGCGACACACGAAATGGGTGCTACTCATGGCAGCAGGTACTTGACAGATACTAGAGAAGCTAGCACCCCAAAGCTCAACGCTAAGGAGGCATAGGTGTAGTGCCAATGTATGCAGGAATGCCGATGGTAGCAGAGTACGTCAGTAACCAAGAATGCCCATGATCTATACAGCAAGCTCCTGTCCTTAACATAGAGCAGTATATTGCAAAGCTACAGAAAGGCATACGTGCCCAGCACTAGCCACAGTGTACAATTCGCCTGTTCGAAGCCTGCGCTGACTAACCGTCATTTTAGGTGGCTTTTCATATGGTCTAACCCGTTTAACATGACATATTTGGTTCCTAATACTTGTAATTCATGAAACTCTAACAACATCGAGCACTAAGAAAATCTGACCGAACCTAACGTACACACGTGTCAGCCAGTAGTCCACTGTCCAGCCAAAGGTGGCTTTGGTGCTGCGAAGCTACAGAAGCAGTTTTGGCAGCCTATAACTGATCTGATGCATGGATCTGGGGCAATGGGCTACTTACTCTTGGTTTACTCTGTTAAGCTATTCCGAGAATGCTACTGCTGATCTGAAACCTAAGTAAATCCCCATTAGGGATGTACTTGAAAAATATAGCACACCTTTGGCTGGCAGTTTTGTGACAACTATTGAAGTGATTTCAAACGACAGGCTTAATTGATCGCACAGGTTTTGAAGCAGAGCAGCTGTCTCAACGCCTCCTGAGGAACGCATCGCTGCTGGGCCAATTTGCTCCGGTCTCGTGTTTGGCACTGTCTGGTCGCGGTAAGGATTACTGTTCTACATACCTGCACATTCTGCTTTTGTACAGTAAACTGTCCAGCGAACTGCATGGAATGCTTTGATCGCGGTTTCAAAAGTCCCCGGTGAATAATTAATGGTGTTATCAGCTTATGCACTTCCTTCGTCTTCCAATGCAGTGATCCTTGCAGTTTGCCCATAGGACTCTGTACCGGAAGAAATGAAGATTTCCTTGCCCGTAGCCGAGAGTAGAGCTGGTGTGAATCAAGAAGCTCTGGGTGATAAATTCTGCTTTGCTTATTTGACTAAGACTAAATGTATTGTTTCCGTGTTCCTCCTCACTGCTGGGCCTTGATTTTGCAAGCAACATGAGAAGTGAAGTCGTGAAGCAGCTTGGCTGCTAGTGCCATTGCAAGAAAAGTGCTTTTACCAGTCAGGCATACGAGCACAGATAGCATTTCATAAATCCTGCGGTTTACAAGATGGGTCGGGGAAAAAATTAAGCACCTTTATTTACGCAAGGTGCTGGGATTAGATCGTAAAAATTGCCCTCACAGTTCAGCGTTGATTAATGGAGGCTAAAGTTTAGCTAAGAAATCTTTCTGGCCTCAGAATTTTCGCCTTACAGTACTGAAAAAGGCCATCACTCGTTTAACGCCTTGCAATCACGCCATCCAAAAAATCGGAAAGTCGCACTTTACTTTCTAATTTCTTTGACAGAATAAGAGAATATTTTTGTGTTTATTTGCTGTGTTTTATCACTGAGCATCGAGTGCTCAATATGACAGGAATGTGTGAAGCATCTTTTTTATTTGTCACCTCAATCTAGTCAAATGTCATCAAACGTCCTAGAAGTATATTTTCTGCAATCATGAACATGTATCTCAATACATATCAACCAAAATTATCAATAGAATGCTACAGTTGTGTGTAACCAGAGCTGAACTCAGTTTCAAATTTCCCGTATATCGGTGAAGCATTGGCCGAGTTATGGATTTTACAAGGCACAAAGCTTCACTGCAAGTGAAGCTGTTTCAAAGTCACAAACTTGCACCTCAACAAGCTGCAAGCATGTACGTTCATGTAACAAGATTCAGCAAGTTGGGACACAAGTCGCATATTATACTGAGATCGGTACGTTGTTATTTTTAATATTTTGTTTCCGGTTTACGTCCAGGTTAGACATGGTTTGCATCATCATTTTTCCTTTTATGTAAAAATTGTCAAGAAATCCATTCCTATTTTTAGCATGCTTGTCTTTTGGAAGTTACCCTATAACAATATTCGAATTTAATACAAATTTTATAATTTTATTTATATTTTCACCACTGTTATCCTTGAAAAGAAGCTAAAAACCCACCTTCTTCTCAAAGTATTCACTCGGCCCGTCTGAATTGTGCTTGAGCATGCTGAAATTGTGATTGGACGTTATCACTAATCAATTGGCGTGTGTTCTTACTAGATTATGTAAAGTCTATAGAAAGAGATTTAGTTGTCTGAGGGCACTTGACAAACGTTGTTATTATTATTATTACTGGCCGTTTGCGAATCCATAATGGACAGATCTTGAACTCAGGGTCCTTGTCTCAGAGCACGATTTGAAGCTGGTGGATGCAGACAATGTTCAGATATCGGCAAGGAAAATCAGGAGGATGGCCGTGCAGCTGCAGATAATTACCGTTCAGCTTGCTATTATACAGAGCTTGCTGTGGCTATCCAGAGAATAAAAAGTGCTTAGTACCGCTTATACCGCCGGAGAACACGCCCCATCCCCAGGTAGATTTGAACTTTCATGCGAACCATGCAAGCCAGTTCCCGTCGACTCATTCATGCATGTCTAAAATAGGTAAAGTACCGAAGCCCCTTTGTGGCAAGGCAAATACGCGGGATATACGCAGTCTTATTTCTAGGGTGTTCGCATCAGCTGCCGAACTTTTAGCTCGAAACAGATTCTGATTCAGTCCATCGTATTGTGCAATTCATGAAGAAATTTCGTAGAAATAATAAACTAATGAAGATGCTGATCTTGCTCACATAGCTTTAAATGAGTTGATCACATCTCTGGTACAGTCACTTGCAAATGTAAATGTAATGTAATGTATCTCCGTCAGTAACTCCACAAAGTCATAAAGACCATGTGGGTGTTACACGAGAGAGTTTTGTATAGCCCACTCACAGCCTAAGCGGCTTTCGGTACGCATTCGGTAGCCAACAGACTTCGTCTCACGCAACAGAGAGAAAGTGGGAAGCATAGCAAAGTTAGGAGAGCAGTTGAGGTAGTGAGTAGCATAGAAGTAGCAGTTCAGGACCGCTGAAAAAGATGTGCCATAGTCGGCAGTTGGAGAGTAGATGTTGTTGCGTAAGAATTGTGGAAGCGAGTTCCACAGTCTAGGACCTGTAGAGCTAAAGCTTCTGTCGCCAACTGTCTTTAAGCGGAGGAATGAGACAGCTAACTTATTGTCCACACTGGACCTGAGGGCGAAAACAGGCTGAAACTGATGCAGCAGTTCAGCTAGGTACGAAGGAGCCAAGCCGTGGCGGGCCTTGTGGGTCAGCGTAAGAACTTTGCTCTGCATCCTTTGCTCAACCGACAACCATCCTAGCTCTTTCAGCAGAGGTGACACGTGCTCAAATCGCTGGACTTGAAGACCAGCCTTGCAGCCATATTCATTGTCCGCTGTAGTGGCATAATAGCTTTCTTTGGTAGCCCAGCCAAAAGGGAATTACAATAATCAAGCCGAGACAGAACTAAAGAGCTAGTTAAATTTTTTACAAGCCACTGTGGGAGACAGCTTCTAATCTTGGATAGGGATCGGATGTGATGGCTAGCTGTAGAGGCAGTCTTCTGAATGAAGCCTTTGAAATTGAGGCAGCTGTCGAACACGACACCTAGATTACGAGCACGTGGTGAAGGTCGCACAATAGCATCACCCATTAGAACAGCAAAGCCTTTTAATCCAGCCACACGCTTAGGGTGTCCTATGAGCAGCAGTTCGGTTTTATCGTCATTTAATTTCAGGAAGTTTTCCGACATCCAGGATCGAATATCGGTAAGGCAAGCATTCAGTTTCTCAGTTGCTGCGGCAGATTCCGATGGTTTAAATGACAAATACAACTGAGTATCGTCAGCATAGAAGTGATATCTTATAAAGCGCCTAGAAAAAGGTTGAGTTCTCTGAGGGCGCTTTATCAAGTGCATTATTATTATTATTGTTGGTATGAGGGTGGCACATTAAGTTTTAGGGAAGCGCATTCTCTCATTACAGTGCCACAAATACATGCTCGTAAAAAATTGCTACAGGTAGTACAGGTATTTCAGTAGTGCTTGATTCAAAGTACTAGGTTGTGACCTCAAATACGCCAACTTTAGCCAATAGTCTTGGTACGTCCGTTTAAGACAGCCGAAATAATTGCACTATATAACACGCCCCCTACTTTTGCCCTTACTTAAATCAGTTATCCTTTATCCTCATACAATTTCTTAATTTAGCTGCCGTTTCACTTGGGACTGCCTTCGTACATGGAAATTACCCACTGCCATATTATCTAAGGTGTTTGACAGCTCATTTCTCATAAAATCTCATCTATTAGGGGTGTTTTCTATCATTCACAGATGTCTATATAATGAAATTAGCACGATCTAAAACCATGTCTGGATATCAGTGTAGACGAAGAAAGGTTTCCAAGGCTAGCAGCTGCCTTCCTGAGGCTAGTCATGAAATCACTTATTACATCAGTTTAAATTACGAAATGAGTCTAAAAGAAAGGAACTGAGAGATTGCATTTTCTCATTATTTTCTGAAAGCATGCGGCTATTGCTATTCCCTCTAAAGATGCTAATTAAGGGGGAAAGGCAAATCTTTAAGCCCTGCTAAAAACAAGTCAACGGCTGAGCTTGGAATGGTAATAAACAAACAGGTGGTAAAATAAGTAAGACAAAAGAATTCAGAATGAGATCTATGCTCCTTGTTTAACATTTGTTCTTTATTTTTGAATGCATTTCATTAAAATCTATCAAAGATTACATATTTATAATGGCATAGAGATATAGATATAACACAAACATATATATATATATATATATTTATTTATTTAAACAGTACGCCTATACTAGCAAATACAGATTTATTTGATATACTTGTAAGTAGGTATGTATTTGCACAGAATGAGAGAGAGAGCAATAAAGGAGAAGAAAAATTTAGTTAAGTGGGGCCAAGCCGTTAATAGCATTGCAGCTATGCAAAATAAAGCAGGAGACGAAGGAAGAATATGTAAGTACAAGAAATACCAGGCTGCTTGGGAATTAAACTTCGACAATAGCGCTACATCTTCTATTTCGACAACGAAAGCTGCTGCAAGCCTATAGTATACAGAAATTTTGAATGATTCAAATTCAATTTGCCATATTTTCTCTCGTCCTCCTTCAGAACAGAAGTGGAAGTACTGCCTGGGGTGCAAAGGCCTGCATGCATCGCCTGTTACATGCAGCAGCAATTATATTACATAATATTGCTAAAATTCGGCCTTGTTTAGATAAAGATACCACATCTAAGTTGGTCCATGCATTCGTGACATCCCGTCTCGACTTCTGCAACTCACTGCTAACTGGCCTACCAGCATGTGCGATCAGGCGATTGCAGCTGGTGCAAAACTCGGCAGCTAGACTTGTCTGCCGTGAGCGTCGCAGTTGCCACATTACTCCACTTCTCGCCGACCTGCACTGGCTACCAGTCAAGCAACGGATTGACTTCAAGGTTTTGTCGCTCACTTTTAGGTCCCTTCATTCTATGGCTCCAGCCTATTTGTCAGATATACTACCCCATCAGGCCAAGCATCGTACCACCCGCTTTTCGGAATCCAACAAACCTTAAATCCTTTGGAGACAGTGCATTTAGTTCATATGCTCCCAAAGCCTGGAACACCTCCCGACCTGCGTTAGACCATCCCCTGACCTGACCACATTTAAAAGGAACCTAAAAACACACCTATTTAGGACAGCATTTAGTGGGTCCCTGTGATTCGTCCTTGATGTGCTTATGCGTGCTGACACTGTGCATGCTGCACTAACCACATTTGCATGCTGACCCTGTGCATGTCACCCCTAACCATATTATTCATTTCTTTTGTTTTTCAAGCATGATTTTACTTACCATTCAATTGCATTTCACTTTACAGCAAATGTAAAGTGCCTAGAGAGAGATTTAGTTCTCTGAGGGCGCTTTATCAAGTGAATTATTATTATTATTATTATATGCATTGAGCTGGGTGGAGTAACATTTGATAAGGTTCAGTGGCCTTCACCCTAGCAATCAATTGAGTAGTCGCAGGCTTTGAACATAGCGGTACCTTTGTCGCTGGTCATCGGCTAAGCGAATTGTCAGTAACAAGTCCTAATGCTAATGTCTTGCCATTAAATATCGCTATCAAAATCCAACAAAAATGGCTTGAGCAGACCGCAACAAAATAAGGCTTGCAAGCTTCTGCAAAGCCATCACCAGCCAGTAGTTACTTTGAAGAGCGAGTCCGTCAAAAAGAGAAACTGGATAATGGCTGAGCCAGCTATTGGAGTTGCAAATTGGTACTTGAGCACTAGCCACCATCACAATAATGCCACTTTTCTTTGCAAAAGCAATATTCGAACTTATGCTTATCATCCTCGGAAGTAGACCTGTAAAACGCACTGCAATTATGGGTTCATTGGCTGTATTCTCGACTCCGGCAAAACTCTTCGGATCTCCGTGGAATATACGTATGTGAGCACTCGTACTCTCATACTCAGTCACCAAGACGCCTGCTGTTAGAATGCTGCTCTCTAGGCAACCGGGGCTCGCACATTCTGTAGACACTGGAGACGTTGCCAGGTCTCGTCGGCAGCAAATGAGAGTAGAAAGTGCAATACAGCATAAATCTTGCTGTCTCGAATCCTCTGAGAGTCGCCGATCTGTTCAACATCTTCTGGCGACTCTGTGAACTTGGCTCTCTGAGTTGCTTACTGCCAGAGCTGTATAAGCCCTTTAGCTATAGCTGTAGGTAGCGAGCTTGTAGATAAGCTGCACTGCTCTAGCAATGGTTATATGGGATGGCGGAGGTGGCTAATCCTTGCAGTTAACAAAACTCAAAAAACCTAGTTCGAGTATGCCTAAGCCACTCGAGACAGTATAGAAAATAAGCAACCGCAAAGTCGATTTGGAAATTAAATTGCCTCGAGAAGATGTTGATGAATGTAGCTGCAAGGCTAATAACAAAAAATCCGCATGCCGCAGGAAAGGAGCAGGCAGAAGTCGTTTCTTGGCACTTCTCAGTTAAATTACCAACTGGCCTCTTGAGAAGTGGCTGTCGGTCATTGCAGGTCCATCATGCCGATGATGGCCCTAACCATTGAGTGTGTGTGCCAGCCAAAAAGCTTGCTTCCTATATGCAGTTTTACTCCTGGAATCTCGACCGAAGCTCACATGGCCTTCCATCATAGCGGCCAACTGTGGCTGGCTTCAAGTCGCCAGGCCACGGTGACTTTAACCAGAGATCGTGTGCTGTATTTCTCTTGAATGAAAGGAATGGCTGGCAAACAAAGCCGTGTTCAGAGCAGAATCTTGTGATAGGCAGGCCTACACATCAAGGCGTCTCGGTGGCCGATCTTACATTTTGTCGATGGCGATCAAGGCCTTTTAGCTGCTCGCTGTGGAATATGAGTACTGGCTGTTTTCTTTCCTCGTGCTGAATCCACCGTCGGGGGAGGGAATTACCAGGTTAGGCTGCTGACGAGCCTGGCACGTTTGAAGCTTTCTGAAAGCACTCAGTTTCTGAATTTTCTGTATCAAGTACAATAGGCATCGAAAGTTGTGGCAATAACCTCACCACTGTCGCTACAGTAGGCCATTCCTTTCTCCAGCGACGCTACAAGATCAGTAGTTGGCAGGCATAACAGCAGCTGCTGGCAGCTGGTGGCAACTGAATTCGTCAGGCTGTGCCACCCTTGCAAGTCGAGCGCCGCGAAATCAAATTCTCCGATAAGTGCAACGCCAAGCAAGTCTGCATGGGAAATGGCAACCATCGCTACAGATTTGCAATCATGGCTACGTGGGGGTGGTGGAACGAAGGTAACACACGGGAGAAGGTAAACGTTGATGTTGCCAGTGGTAAGAACCTCTTGCGACTGAGTGCCATCTCGTGCCTGACTAGCCTCCATCTCAGAAGCTGGCAGAGGCAGACCGAAATCCTGCCGGCTCCTGATCCTACCTATAGACTTACGTGTTCTGCTAAGATTCTCCTGTCAGTGGCTGCGATCTAAATGCTGTACATATTTTATTACTCCCACCAACGCCAGCATATATTGAAGGCTTTTAGGAACCACAGCATGTGAAAATCTGTCTGTTGCTGGCCGTGCTCGTGTCCTATTCGCAACAGCATCATTATGGCAGGACGGTGTGCAAAGAGAAATGCCTGTAAACACTGCTTTTTTTCGGCATCGAAATGCTGACGAATATGACCAAGCAGATCGCTAGTGCAGATCTGTGAGAACAGGCTGCTGCGATGTGACTATTGGAAAAGTGTGGTGTTGTCGTTGTGCACAGCTGGTACCCTCGTCATGCCCTTGGTGAAACCATGCGCTGTGCTGCGTGTAGAGCGTTTCCATCCAAGCTCCACTGCTTGTGCAGCTCTGTGTAAGCGAGAATGCGTTGTCCTCGTGTGTGTCGTCAACTTGCCAGTGGCTGACAGAAAAAGTAGCCTTCACTGGCACTCCCTTTCTTGCAGGTCTAGCGCTGGCTTACGAGCAGCAACACTGGGCCATGGCGATTGCATTTGCTGCCTGTGTGGGAATGAGAGTCTCGAGGTCCGACTTATGAGAGGAAAATCACAACCACGAATGCTGCACAGACAAGCAGCCTCTATTTGAGTGCACCGACGATAAGAGGACGTCTGCAATTAAAAAGACATTGAGCGCAGTCACGTGATGCTCTTCTGTCTAACCAGCACGAACGTCTGGCACGTGTACATACATACAGGAGTTGTGCATAAATCTGACCTGCGTTTTCAGATCTGTTCATCTTTCGACACGGACGCCAGGTGATCACCCTAATATGTCTACCTCCCCAGTCTCCGTCAATGTTCATGTGGGGGATTCTTGGAAGGCAGCAGCAGTAGCAGTAGCCTGTCTGTCAGACGTACTGTGTGCACCAGCTGCCGCATGATCATTTTAACAATATACTGGCAGCCCGCCATCTGATTGACGAAAGTGTTCTGGCCTTAAATATATCCATACCAGCGAGTAATGATTTATGAAGTTACCTTGCTAGTTTTTCGGAGCAGCTGACAGCAAAATGCCTTGCAAACAGTAGTGCAGCCTGCAAAAGCGGAGAGGTATATGAAATCACACGGCTAGTTCTTACGTGCTGAAGCAGCAGAGACAACATTTTCGACAGTAGAAATAATAATTATATAATAATAACACACTTGATAAAGCACCCTCAAAGAATTCAATCTCTTTTTTTCAAGGTGTTTTACAATTGCTGCCAAGGAAAGACGATCGAATGGTGAGTGGTATCATGCTTGATAAACATGAATAGCTTGGTTAGGGATGACATGCACAGGGTCAGCATGCAAGGTGGTTAGTGGCAGCATGCAACAGCGTCAGCATGCATGAGCACATAAAGGACAAAGCACAGGAACCCATAGTGCCCACTGCACGATGCTGAATCCGCTGAAGCATGTGGCTTTGACCCAGATTGGTATCATCAGATATCATCTTAACTGCAGACAGTGTTCACAACTTATTCAATAGAGTTTGTCTTCGTGGACTACTGCAAAAGGGGTGGGGTTTCGGCAGTTCAAACTTGACCAGAAACTAGACTAAAAGAGAAACGGGTAACTCTTCGTGTAGCAATGTAAGAAAATGCACAGAAGAGAGATTTTATTCTTTGCAATCTTTCAACTTGATCTCCGAAAGGAAACTCCGAGGCTTCTTTGTAAAAGCACTTTGAAAATAAAATAATTGTTAATGCTTAGATGTGTGCACGTAATTTGGGGAAATCGTCTGCACCTCTTCGACATCAATTGATCCCCCAGAAAATGGTTGCCCGCAGTCAGCTGGTAAAGACAGGGTATGAGCGGCTGCACAAATACAATTTAGAGCACCCATTTCTTGCAGAAATAAGAAGAATACCGTTGAATGTTGTTCCATAATGTTGCATAGATCGAATATTGCAAATACCGTAGTGTTTTCTGCAATGATATTAAGATGTATGCGATTGATTCTATTGAGATTATGGTGCCTGGCCCTTTGCTGAGTTGCTCTAAAATTGTTGCAGAGCGGGGTCATTAAATTCATTGTCATCAGAGCTTTATTATGTACCTCTAGCTCTGCACATCCTTGATGAAAAGGGATGCAAGTTGCTGCTCCCCGGGAGAAACCACTTCCAGCTCGGAGTGCTCTCCCTAGATGCAAACTACCCCGACAGCATTCGTCTATGCTACAAATTGTGCAGCACTCGTCTTTCTCATTGCAGAGATTTCTGAATGGATACAATGTATTCGCTATAAAATGCACTTTTGGGGAACCAGCTTCGCGTGCATCTTACATTTATTTTAGAAAGACTAGTCAGCAATTAATGCTTCATTTAATATATTCTTATTCCTGGCTAGCCTTTCACGCACTTTCAATAGCTCTCGTATGACTTCAGAACAAGAATAGCATTAAACAGAAGCTGATGGCTGTGGAATCTTTTGTTTTAGTGTCTAATTCATTGATAACGGCATGCCCATGTATGTAGTGGCTGAGCGCAGCCACGACAGTGTGGTGTGGCCACTATGAGCAGGCCAGGGCTCACCGAGGGACAGACGTTCAGATGCTGCAGCAGCCTGCTCAGGTGCTCAGCCAAGCACGGCAGCATTGTTTTGCTTTGTGGTTCTGTGCCGTTGAGGCAGTGCTCAGCTAAGACAAATGCTGATAACCCAGTGCGGCTGACGCCCAGCAGTATGGGTGTGCTACGTGGTGACAAAGGGTGGGGCAGCCAGCCACAGCTATGCAGGATCACACCAAAAGCAAGCTGACTGACAAAAGCTTCTCTGGTGTGTGTGTGTGTGTGTGTGTGTGTGTGTGTGTGTGTGTGTGTGTGTGTGTGTGTGTGTGTGTGTGTGTGTGTGTGTGTGTGTGTGTGTGTGTGTGTGTGTGTGTGTGTGTGTGTGTGTGTGTGTGTGTGTGTGTGTGTGTGTGTGTGTGTGTGTGTGTGTGGTTGTGTGTGTGTGTGTGTGTGTGTGTGTGTGTGCCTGTGTGTGTGCCTGTGTGTATGTTTTAGTGTGGACAGTCCCGGCTGACCACCGGATAGATAACCAAAAAACTGAGGTTGCCAAAACAAAGACCTGTGTCGAGCTACTCACTATCCTGGCTAGCTGATGAGCAAAGAAGCAGCTTTATCAGCAGCCATCCAGGGGCCCCCTGCCGAGAGAAATACACACTCACAAAGCCGACATGATCTGGAGGCACCCATAGGCAGAAAGGTCTGCCGATGGCTCGTTCCTGGAAGGCCGATAGCTTCGGCTGCCGCCTCCTGGCAACAGGCACATCTGAGGACAGCCAACTGCATGGCAGCGCAGTGCTGGCTTCCCGGGATTGTATGGTCCTCGGCTAAACCCGTGACCTTGACATTAGCGGTGCTGAATAGTTGTAGCTTGGGGCAATCTCGAAAAACCCACTGATCAAATGCTGCCGAACAAACGTGAAGGTATTTTTTACGTGGCTCCAGGTTGTGATTAAAAGTGAGTAGGCTTACCAAGTAAGCTCGTGCTGATAGCACGATGCAAACAAGCAGCTCAACCTTAAGCCAGTGTCAAGCTAAAATCCGGATGATTGATAGAAAAACTGAGACACAAGGTTTTTCGCTCTAGCTAGCAGTGGAGGCCACAGTTGCTGTAGCAGACCTCGTAAAAGCGAATTGCTTATCGGCTTTCTGCAAGTCCGATTGCTACCAATGACTGCACCGTGACCTGGCGTTTTCAGCATGACCGTAAGATGGGCAGAATCGGCAAGCCTATTTTTAGGCTCGGCCTGTGCTTGGAGCTGTAAATCGTTTCTGACAGCATCATGAACTATAATATACGTGGCGAGCTGGTTTGGCCCAGTGGTTAAGCTGCTCGCCACGACCAAGGTCTGGCCGAGGTCGTGGGCTCGAGCACTGAGGCCTGAATAGAGATTGACTTCTCTTAGGGAGCTTTACAACTGAATTACATTTGTATATTTTTTATACCTACAGCTACATGTATAGTAAATGTACGTGCATGCATACTGCACATACTCGCAGCTGTTGCTGAGAGCGTCTGCTGCTGGCCGCCCGGGGCCGAGCTTTGACCTTGCACTTGGCGGTCTGCCGAAAAGCAGGGCCGCAGCGACCGCATTTCTAATTACTATAATGTAGGAATATGTTATATAGTAAGTATATAATATATACAGGGCCGAAACGACCGCATTTCCAATGATTTTCCCATTTTTCCAATGAATTTCCATTTCCAATCCAAATTCCAATTTCCAATGTAGGATTAGGTTGTATACTATATACTATATAATATTTTTACGAGATAAGCAAACAAGACAATTCACATCATAACATTGCCATAGATGAGGGCAGTAAATGCCCTACCCCGGGGAGAAATGTCCTACCCCAGGGGGGGGGGAATGTCCGGGGATATGTTCGGAGGGAAGGTCGGTGGGGGAATGTCCGTACCCCGACTAGGCTGGGCGCAAGTTTCGTAGCCAGCAGCCTTTAACTGATGGAAAAAGAATTAATTAATTGTCCCGAGTGTGAGCAAGGTGGTTTGGAGCACCGAACTGCGAAAGGCGTTTAAGGTTGTTTGGCGACCTTTGGAGACACACCCTGAGGTATCGAGCTCGTTCGGAAAACTTTGGTCTCAGTCTGGTAACAGATCCTGAAGCTTTGCCCAGCAGGCTCCATGCTTGCCATAATTCCTCTTAAAGTAATTGCTGCACCTGGAGATCCTGACGTTGCTCTCCGAAGGAGCTGCCTGAACCCTCTGCAAATGCCAGCTCTCCTCTCCTCACTAGATGGCCCGAGATCCAACCACCGGAGAGCTATGATGCATCATTGCTGGAGCCAGCCTCTGGAGTCTGTCTGACTCTGTCACTCCTCTCTCTCTCTCTCTCTCTCTCTCTCTCTCTCTCTCTCTCTCTCTCTCTCCGGCACAAGGAGCATGCCAATCATAATAGCAATAACAACAATATTAATAAATATATTAATAGCACCCTGAGAGAACCTCATCTCTTTCTTGGCACCTAACATATGCTGCAAAGGAAGCATGCCAATGCAATTACAGATAGCATGCACAGTGTCAGCATGCACAAGCATACACAAGACAAAGACCCAGCAAATGCTGTGAGATTGGGTGCGTTTTAAGCTTCTTTTTAAAGGCCGTCAAGTCAGTGGATGGCATGACGTCAGGCAGGAGTGAGTTCCAGGCTTTGGGAGCATTGAAACTAAAAGTATGGTCTCAAAAGGATGAGTCAAAAGAGCAGGCTGTACGAAGCCTAGCCTGATTAAGGAGTAGTTCTATTAGGTAAACTGGAACCAGAGAATGAAGGGAAATATATGTGAGTGACCGAACCTTGAAGTCGATACACTGCTGGATTGGAAGCCGGTGCAGTTCGGAGAGAAGTGGTGTGATACGGCAACTGCGATGCTCACAACTGGCAAGTCTGGCTTCTGAGTTGAGCACTAACAGTAAGTTTGTTTTACAGGCCAGAAGACCGCGAATAGCTAGTTAACGAAGTAGATATTTAATGTCCGAAATGCATGGGGACAACTTGAAAGCTGTATCTTTATATAGGCAGATCCAAATATTTGCAATTTTAGGTAGCTGAAAGTAGGGAGACATGACTGTGGACCTGATGGGGTTGTCAGTTTTATGCAAATGCAGCAGGACATATACTGGTAGAGTAGATTTTGAGGAACGGGTTTTTCAATTTCTGAGTCACATTAGGTTTGCCCATAACTAGTATGTCGATTTTATTGTCATTCAATTTGGTAGAGTTTGCTGAGATCCAACTGCAAATGTCAGCAATACGTGCATGGAAGGAGTTGAGAGTGTTTGACATGCTGCAAGGCTGGGAGAGATCAAAGCTTAGCTACGTACAGCTGTGTGCCATCTGCGTAGAATGGAAAGCCCTAGATCGTGCTTGGTGAATACATTGGCAAGGAGAAGAGTATACATTGTGAAAAGAAGTGGACCAAGCCCAGAGTCAATTCACTCCGTGTGTGTATTATCAATGCAACGAAATGGGTCGTTCTTATTCCTGAGCCGAGATACCATGCAATGCACGACAAGATCGTCGTGGAAGATATTTCTTGGCTATTGCATGGAAGCTATAATTTGTCGTGCCTCTCTACCAATCCGAAATCTGGCTGCTACAATGGGAATAGTGTAAATCCTTCTCCCGACAGCAATATTTGACCCTGTGGGGACTCTAGTTCCATAATCTGACCAGAAATGAGATATAGTTGACCAGCTCTACTCATAGCAATATCTTAGATCAGTGGTTCTAAACCTTCCTAATGCCGCGACCCTTTAATGCAGCTCCTCATGTTGCGGCGACACCCAACCATAAAATTATTGTGTGCAAAATGTGAAAATGCGTGTTTTCCGATGGTCTTAGGTGACCCCCGTGAAAGGGTCGTTTGACCCTCAAAGGGGTGGCGACCCTCAGGTTGAGAATCGCTGCCTTAGCGTCTTAGGTCATACGAGAGGCATCGTGTGAATGCGGAAGCGGAACAAAGGCAGACGCAATAAACGCCGCGGGCCACCGACTGTCCCTATGCTTCGGGGTCGAGCAATGTCCCCATTGTGAGCAGCAATGTCAGGGTGCTTAACCAGTGTGCAATTTGGGCGTGCTGCCTCTTTACAGGAGCTTCCAGTGGAAGCGTAAATCTTCATGTAAACGAACCTCCTTTCTAACAGCTGCTCGTAATTAGAGTGCCCCTCCAACAGGCAGGTGCCTGCAGCCTACTAAGCGGCACAGCAGAGAACCGAACTTGCTAATTATTTTGACACTCATCTAGACTCTAAGCTAATAGTCTGGCTTGATATTGCTCGGAATGCACAAACCGATTTTGTTGCATCGCAGACAGACATGTGCTAAGAGAACGGCTCGTCCGGCCGAGAGCCGTGAACCCTCTCACCCATCATTCCCATGACATAACTCAGTGTAAGAGGCAGCACTCGCACGGACGAGTAGCGAGTAGAAATCACCAGCTCCCCCTACCACAGCATACACGTGCACGTGCATCTTGCTTGCTGCAGGAAGTGGAAGTAAGGTTTGGTTATCTTAGGGCGCTATGCGAATGTGTCACTATGAATTATTATTCTCATCCTCATACGTGCGACGTCATGCCATAGCTATTCGTTCAATGAAGTGGAGTCAGCTGCAAGAGAAAGAGTGAAGCAGCGTAATGAAGTGACTGAGCGGTCTGCCGGCCACGCAGAAGTAATTGTGATCATGTGATCATCATCTAGGGTCACGTGGAAGTTTGCAGGTAAAGCTGGCATTAGCTGTAAGTCTTGACCCCTATAAGCAGGACTCAATTACCTGCAGCTAATCCTCTGCCGGTCCGTCGAGCTGACTGAATTAGCCGGCCACCAGATGTCACTCGAATGAGCTGCCCTACCTACGACTAGCCTAAAACGTAGATACTTTAGGCCATCACACTGTCATGAGACATACTAAGTCAACTGGCCGCTCGGCTCTTAGATATGAGTTGATAGATTCCATTAGATGTGCATGGGAGAGGGGCTGGATTGTATGGTAGATCAAAGCTACTGATGGATGTGTTGTTCTCACCTTAGCTAATTCTCACCTCTGGCCGGGAGCTTAACCTAAGAAATCCGATAGAATTGTTTCTGAGATTGGCGATAAGCTGGACAGATTTTTCTGTGGCTGTCGCCAGCTGGCACTTGCTTATGAGCATCAACCTTACTGTGTCTTTCGCGTAGCCTAGTGGCTAACCATTCATCGGTCAACAGACATCTGGGATACAGCAAAAAATTGGTGGCTTTGTATGGCCGACCAAGATCAATGGGCTACTAAAGGCTGATCTTAGCTTCAAGTTCTTATCTCCTTGATGTATGACGATCTATGATTGCCACCTTATGTGCTGACCTGTTCAACAGAGGTAATCAGCATTGGCCGTGAAGCTCCGGCTTTCTTTTGATAGTTTTATAGAATCGAAGAGAAGAGACCGACAGATGGATAGACATGCAGGTATACATGCATGCATGTATACATACATACATACATACATACATACATACATACATACATACATACATACATACATGCATGCATACATACATACATACATACGTACGCACATACATGTACATACATACTTACATACATGTACATACATACGTACATGCATACATGTACATATGGCGACAAAGCCTGGATTGTCATCTACGAGGGGCAATACTTGCAATATTGTTATGTAGGGGCAGACCCGCAAGATTTTCTGGCTGCGGGGCTAGGCCCAAAATTAATGAAATTCTTTAGAACAAAATCATAGCGTTAATTCGCCACGAACTCGACGGTTTCTTATCGAGTGGAATTAAGACAACTTTATCGTTGGCGACACGGTAGGGGGCCATGTATGATTAAGGGGCGGCCCAGTATGCTGCCCAATGTTGGGGGAATGATTTCGTGCCTCCTAGTTTGGTCACTGGGTATATTCATACATGCATGCCTGCATACACACACACACACACACACACACACACACACACACACGTACATGTATGCATACATACACCAGAGCCCTCAATTGCCATTTGGTCAGGTACCCATGGGCAACCATTACCAAAGCAAGCCGGCCCTACCCACCCAGAAGTTTGCCGTCGCCGGACTATCCAGAGTCGTACAGGCCGTCGCCGGACTATCCAGAGTCGTACCCATACCCATAGCCAGATAGCCTTGTTCTTTGCAGAGACGTTGTCTCGGATCACATGCGTCTCAGCCGGTCAGCTCTCACTCGATCGTGGTAATGTCAACGTTCATCGTGACTCGGAGGCATTTGGCTATTTCGATTTGAACTTTGAAAGCTCCCTCGATCTCGATCATCTCGATCCCAATTTGATGCCCAAATCTGGCGGACCCGGCCGAAAACTCCGCCTTAAAATCGGCCAAGACTCCGAAAGAACTCGGACAGACTTGGGCGCTGAACTCCTAAAGGCACCATTAAGTGGGATTTTTCTAAGGCATGCCAATATCCACCCTCCATAAGATCACAGATGCCACCCTAGCCCACCCAGTACCCATGGGTATGGGTGGGTGTGGGTTTAGGTATGGGTAACCAGTCGAGGAATCTTGAGAGACACGCAGGCAGACA
>WPIO01000022.1:5127500-5250000 GCA_009760855.2 Cristatella mucedo | reverse complement strand
CACTCACAGTGGCCTCATTATTTGGAACATTCGGTTTTGTACGGCTGAACACATAGCCGGAAAATGTAGCCCCAGCATACCCCAGTGTGCACGATGTCTTTCTGCATGAAGAAGGATAAAATAATGTGTCTCGAGAAGGCCCGTATAAGGCTTATCTAAAGTTTATTCTGTGCAAGCAGGATACTATCCTTCAAGCCCTTTGCGAGTTCTCCGTGTCCCTCTGCCATCTGCACTGAACTTAATGTCATCTTCGCGACTGCACACATACAACTATATGTGCATCCTAGAGTTAGGTGCATATCTTTGACCGTGTGTGTCGCTGTCACTAGCTCGAACGACCTGAGAGGCGAAGCTGGAGATAAGGAGATGGCTGCACCCTCAGTATTTGGAGTGAAGCAGCTCCAGGCACGTTCACAAGGTTTGGCCGAGCAACAACTGTGATGGCGTTTACAAGTTAGTGACATTCTCAGAGGAGTGGTACTTTTAACTAAAACGGGTCAATCCACCGCTGTTGTTCGCCTGCACCCGATGCATCTGCTTGCTCGAAAGTTTGTACGGGGGTGCTCAGCTAGTACTCAATGCTCTGTGAGTGACAAGTGAGTGCCGATAGTAAGTGCCTGATGCTGTTGACCTGTCGGAAACTGGCAAATTTTAATCAGAAGCGAACTGCCGCCCATGATCAGGGACAATTTCCCAGGATAGAATAAATCTCGAAAAGAGTGTTCGTAGATTCGACATGGTGGAGCCGGAAGTCAGCTCCCCCATGCGGAAAACTGTGGGCCACTTGGAGAACTAATCTACCGCTCTAAAGAAATAGTGCTTGTAAAGACGTCTCGTCAAGTCAATCTGAGCGCCCCTGGGTCTTAGTCCAGGAGTTAAGGTACTCGCTCTTAATTACCAGATAACATCAACACCGCTCTTCATTAGTCATTAACAAATATTAGCTGATTTAAAAGCCTCTTTCTGTATAGCGGCAGAAGAGCCTTAAAGGCTATCACTGCCGCTTTCAGCGGCAATAAAGAATCGCCCACCGCAGGATTCGAATTCATGACCTCTGGACCAAGGTCGTGAAGAGCAACCGCCTTACCTAGTGTGCCATCACGGCTCACCAAAGTCATTGCTGAGTCCTGCTGTGGGTAATCCTTGAATGCCCACTGCAAGCGCTGGACATAGCCGTATAGGATCTTCTACCGCTATACGAATGATGTTTTGTAAAATCAGCTAAGCTTTCTTTAATGCAATGCTAGGGTTCCTTTGGGTCAATCCACTTAAATGAGGTTGCTGATGGTGTGTGTGCCTGACTTTGCTGTAGCGTTTTAAGCTCTGCCCCACTACTTTATTTCACAATCTATGCTTAGCCAGCAGACGTAGTCTCTTGCAGTAACTTGCGTTCTAGTTACGCTGAGATGGCCGCAGTGAAGCAGCTGCAAGAGCTGTTGCCGTGGAGTGAAGCGAGCGTGACCTCTAACCTCATGCTTGGCCGCAGGAAGCATCCAGCATGTGCAACCAGCTGTATGACGTTGTAATACGGTGTCATACGACGAAGAAGAGAGATTTACGGTCGGTCATCCGATCTTCATCTCAACTGGGTTCTTGAGCAGTCGCACAGGCAAATGGTGGAAGATGATGCAGAAAAACGCCCGACAATTGCGAACCTTAGAAAACCCGGCCACAGTGGTCGCCGAACTGGCTGGCACACTCCGAAAGCGCTTAAGCGGCCCGCCGTTCTCCGCCGGAAGAAGCAGGTAGTTGGTAAGCCTTGTTAGGCCGATTCGGCGCTAGAGTCTCACCGAAATTAGAAAGCTTAACCTCAAAAGTGGCTTAGCCTCCAAATAATAACCCGCTTTGTTTGTATAGCGCCCTAAGAGAACTTCTTACACTCAGCCCAATCTCTTTACATATGACGCAGGGCTCGAGTCCACAACCGTTAAAGTCAATCACCTTACTCCTAGGCTAAATCAGGGCGGCTGCCAACAAATCTATCTCCTGTAGCGTCTGCACAGTCTGCGTGCGCACAGTTCCAGCGAGACTCGTCACTTAAATGTCCACATAAGCTCCTCTGCCATCCGCCTACTTTCAGTTAAGTATCTTTGTAAATATTCAGGTCTGCTTAGGCAGGGACGCCACAGCCAAGCTAGTCCATGCATTCACGACACCCCGTATTGACTTCTGTAGCAAGATAATCCACGAGTTTATATCGATAGGTAAGGCGGTCGCTTTTCACGACCTCGGCCCAGAGGTCGGGGGCTCGAGTCCAGCGTTGGGCGATCCTTTATTGCTGCTGCAAGCGGCGGTGATAGCTATAAACACTCTTCTGTCGCTTTGCAAAAGGAGACTGACAAATCAGCTAGTATACGCCCTATGCAATAAGACTCAGCCGGCGAAAAGCTGGTAGACTTCGCCGCGCCACACGGATATGGACTCGTTATGCTACGTCACGGACGCTCTTCGTCGCAGCCGCCGGCGGCCAACGCCAGAGCGAATCGGCGCCGCACCTACTAGTCGCCAGCCCCGATTACAAGGCTCGCAGCCTCGCCGGTATTTGGCGTTCGTCGACTGGGACTAGCACCGCTACCGGCGACGCTTTTTCGGCCTGGTTCCGTGCGGCCCGCCGGGCGAGCGATGGCGAAGAGCGTCCGTCCGCGATTTACGATGAAAAACTCTGCGGCGTCCGCAGCCCAGAAGTCGTGTTTGGCGAGTGCGAAGAGTTACTGGCGCTCAGCACCAGCCGCTGCGCGGCGCCCAAAGACAGACAGACAGGCACCGACGCCAAGTCGTGCGCCTGCGGCTCTCGCCTCGAGCTACTCCCGAGACGCAGCTCGACTTGGCCTTGTATACCGCCAAACCACAGGTTGCGACACAAATGGTCACTAGCAGCTGCGATGCGGGAACCACGAATTATACAATATGCAGCAGCGGCAGTCCTAATCTGGCCGATCGGCCGCGCCACCCAAACGAGGCTTCCAGATCCTTCGGGGGACTCAGGTGCACCCAGTTGTGTGTTTGCTCGATTTGCTTCTACGTGCTTGCGCAGTCGTGGGCGTCGTTTTCCGAGGTTCGGCGGCGCCAGCGGCTTGCCGAGGGGCGGGACTCGGCGGCGGCGCCGGCGGCTGCCGCCCCACTCTACCTCGTGGTCCACGAGCGAATCGCTGACGCAGCGTCGCCTCCGGAAGCAGCGCCTCCGGTCGCCCGACGGCGGCGCAATGAGAGCATCGAGGCTCGCTCCTCGCTCGCTCGGTCGCCTCGGAGCCAAGTCAGCGATAAGCGCCCCCCCCCACCACCACCACTGCCAGCGGCGCGGCCAAAGCTCGGCCCTGCTGCTCTGCCCGCGGTGGCGCCGGAGATTCGCTTCGCGATGCACGAGGCTTCGCGATGCACGAGGTGACCTGGCGTGACCTTCGGTCGGCCTTCTCGAGAGCCTCCTCGTTGCTATAAAACGGAAATGGCAGTCGCCCACCTCCGAGACAGACGGTAGCTAATGTCGCGACGCCTGCCAACGGTCGCTGCGAGCTGGCTGACGCGATCGGGCCGGGCTACGACCGCTTCAGGACAAGGTCGCGCCTGACCGCGGCTAGTGGCATCGCCGGACGGCGGCGGCGGCAGTGAACGCGAGTGAGAGGTCCTCATTGTGAAATCCTCCTTCCATGCGAAGAGGCGGCTCGCGCGGCGGCCGACCGGGACGAATCTAAGCGGCAGGCCCACCGCCGCTCGCGCGGGCTGCGCGCTGAGTCGCGGCGGCTTTGTAGACGGAGTGCCCGGCTTCGAAAGGCACGCAGAGGTCAGAGCGGGAAAAAATGCCTGCGGGTGCCCAAGCTGTCGGCTTCAAAAGCACCGCCGCGACACCGGCGCTCCGGTTCGCCTTAGGGGACCTCTCCCGCAGCCGACCTTAAAAACAGGAGCGGCGAGCACGCGACCAGCTCCAACGAAT
Organism: Cristatella mucedo; assembly: GCA_009760855.2. Lineage (NCBI taxonomy): Eukaryota > Metazoa > Bryozoa > Phylactolaemata > Cristatellidae > Cristatella > Cristatella mucedo. The sequence goes on along the minus strand of WPIO01000022.1, from coordinate 5,246,072 downwards.
AGGAGGCCCGTGGGTGGAAGACCCCACGTTTAAACCGTCTGCAGCGCTCGCGGCAAAGCAGCGCATTTCAGGAATCTCCGCGTGCATGTGCCCACAGGGACACAGCGCATCATCACCGGTCGACCACTCCGGTCGGCCCGTCGCCATCTGCTGAAGAACTGTACGGAGTCCTACATCGAGGGCCCAGCGGAGGGGCCAAATTCGAGGGTCCGAGTTGGCCTCGACAATGTGCCCGGGGCTCGCTTGGCTTAGGATGACCTCCCCCAAAAAGATTTTTCTCGGCGCTTCTCTGCGCAGGCCGGTCCTCCAGGCTGGTCCGCCTGGCGCGACGCGTCTCGGCTCCGGCGGACCACCACCAGACCTGCGTCGGGAAAGCGCACCAGTGGCCTGCGGCGGCGGCGGCGTCGGCGGCGGCGCGGGCAGTGCATCAGCAACGCAACGTTCGCTGCTGGACGCTGACGCCGGCGATCTCGCCAAGCCCTCTGCCCTTGCGCCAACGCGCCGCCGCCGCCCCCCACGTCGCCTCCAACGCTACGCCTGCGGCGAGAACCGGTGAACCGGCTAAGGCCAGAGAAGGCCAAGGCCAAAGAGGCGCAACTCGCAGCAGCGCCCGCAACGCTCGCGAGTTCCTCTCGAGACCTCCGCCGACACTTGCGACTCGTAATACAAGACCAGGCGGGACCTAGAAAATTCGCTGGAGCTTAGTCAGGGAGTGCCTTTCAATACACAACTCCTAGCGGATGAGCCGCTCGTCCGTCGCGTCCGGCGCCTGGACGCCCACACGTATACTCCGCGGCGAGCAGGTCGAGACAGAGCGGCGGAAAACGGCAGCTACCGAAGAGCCACGCATCCTGCAGTGGCCGTGGCCGTGGCCCACACGGTGCGTGCACGCGTTGTCGCTGAGCTTTCGCGTGCTTCCACGGCCCGGAACTCTACTAGCTGACGTCGCTGCATTCCCCAACTCGAAGCTTATTTGAAAGAAAAACAAAGCTAAACGCGCACCTGCTTTTCGCGGCATTTGCTCGGTACCTGTGAATTATCCTGTGTGTGCTTTTGCGTGCTGACACCGTGCATGCAATCACTTATGTATCGACCGACCTGCTTCCTTTCCAATATATGCGAAATGCTTAGAAACGAGATTGAGCTCTCTTAAGGCACCAGAGAAATATTTTATTATTAGTAGTTGAGATTGTTTAAATAGCCTGCGACGATATGCGGCGGAAGCCAGACGAGGTCCTCCCTCGCCTCTAGTCGCGGGTGATGCCACGTGACCGGCACGGCAGCAAAGCCGACGATTTAGGCGATTCCTTGTAGCTCAGCTTGGTGCTGTGACGGATGTCGGTGAAGATGACAAAGACGCGACAGCTAGAATGACTGCTGTGAATAACGCTCCTGAAATGCTAGGTAGCGATTTATGGTAGATTCGCACAAACTATAACAACCGGCTATATAAGGATTCTTTTGGTATACCGGTTGAGAAAGGCCTTCGTTGAAGGAGTGGACAGTGAAAAATTGACGAGCTGAATCGATCAGATTGTGGGTGCAGAGAATTGTTAGCGGTTCCTGAATAGTTGTGTTGCGAACCGGCTGCGTTGTAATCTACGACTTAGATCATTTAAAAGGCGATTTAGAGTGCCGGACGGTTAATTGACTGTGCATTATAGCTGGTGTTGTGTGCACGAATCTTCGGCTGTGAAATACGCGGCTCTATGTTGCTATTAAGGAATTGGCGTTCTTGTTTCCTGCAGTGGCACCTGCAATTGTCAGTCATACGTTACTGGAACTCTGGAGCTGCCTCTATGACGTCAGTCACTATTCGAAGCTTCGCTGTCTTCGCCAGTATCTGCCATGCGCTTTCAACGAGTAGCCCCCGTTACGAATGCTGTGTTGGTGGCACTGCGCTTTAAATCAAAAGCACAACAGTTTGCTAGTGACGGGACGAAGATTCGCACGATATTCTCACCTCCCGACTAGAAACGCTACTAGCGTTTCTTTTCCGCTGCAGAAATCTCTTCCGAAACTCCAAATTATTGCAAGCATCGTGCACGGAAACCGATGCTGCTAAAAACCGTTTAAAGCATATCTGTTTGTCGTTTGACCGTAGGGCGTCGGAAATTACGTGCCTGTAGATATGTAAACGCTTTCTGCTTTATGCTGCCCCGAGGCATATTTGAAGCGCCTGAACAGAGATGAAGTTCTCTTTGGGCGCTATACAAATGAATTACGTTTTTTACGTTACGTTTGGTAACCTGCCTATTAGGTACGCTTGTCCGTGCCTATTCTCATTTCTCTATCTCATCTAACTGCATTTCTTACTGCGATTGCTGCTGCCAGGGTCCTGAATTAGGGATTTCCAAAGAAGTCCGATCCGGAGACACCGTAGTGGCCAAACCACACGTGGCCACAAGCCCTGCTTGTTTGGTATCTCAAGCATTGTATCCTGCTGCCGTGCGAGATATCTCTCAAGCGCTGCTGTGAATCTCTTTTGCCAAGTGGTCATCATGGTGATTATAACCCGGCGACCTATTTCAACGCTTGTCTTTGAAATTCTCGCTCAATTTGCAATAAACCCTTGACAATAAATGGAACGATTATTGAAAATAATCTAGACCTGTTCGCTTTGACCAAAACCTGGCTGAAATCGACTAACGGCCTGAGCATAACAGATGCAATCCCGACAGGTTTCTCCTTCCATACCCCTAGATAAATAAAAACTGGTCACGGAGTAGTCGTCGTTGCACTTCCTCCCTCAATTTCAAACCGCTTGCAGTCCCCATCGAAGCAGCCTTTCAAATCTCTTGTTTTCAGTCCCACCGACAACAAGCTGCCAGCGATGGCAGTAATCTCTAACCCCCAGGTATCAAGTCTTCCTTTATCTCAGATTTCTCTGATCTCATTTCGATTCTGTGTGCAAGAAATAGTTTTTTCCTGGTTAAGTAGCAAATTTCGTGCACCGACTGACTCATTTTGTCTCGTGGCTCGTAGGCATGACCCCACTCACAACAAGGGTGACACGCTCGATCAAATATTCTCCCACTAGTGTACGGCATCATTCCTTACTAATACTAAATTCTGCCCATCTGATCACTTGTGGATCTCATTAAGTCTACAGTGTGTGTCCTCCAAATCCAAAATTATCTGTGACTTGCCAATCCTTAAGACCCGTGACATCTATTATCAAGTGTATTATTAATGCTGTCCGAGTGAAAATATCTCCTTCGTCTCCCTTGCTTCTTAATTCCACTTCCAACCTGTTCTCATTGGTAGAATGCTAAAACACAACACTTGCTGACATGCTTAACGAGTTTGCACCTCTGACTAAGTGCACGGGGGCCCTCATCCAGACGGCCTTTGAGTTACCGCAGACATTAAATTAACTAGGTCTACTAACCCCAAGCATGAGAAAATTAAAAAAGGTAATGACTGACTGTCCATGTGTAAGGCATGTGAAGACTACTGCAGATTATAACAATAGATCCTAGCAAAAGCGAAGTCTAGCTTCTATAAAAAAAAAATGTTGAGTCACAGCTGCACAAGCCAACAATGCTGATGTTTACCATCAATGGTCTCCTTAATCGCTCCCAGGTGAGCCCCTTAACTAGTGATCATTATGGTAACTTAGCCGATCGCTTGTCAAGCTTTTTAGTGAGCAAGATAGACAAGATCCGTAAGTACATGCCATGTTAGGAGCATCCCTACTAGACTCGTGTTCTTCAATAACAACCGCATAGTACTTCTCTGCCTCAATTCCGTGCAGCACCTCAATGTCTACATTCAAGGAGGCTACGAGTGACCTCAACCTGAAATTCATCTCTCAGTTAAAGAATACTAGTCCTTTGGACCCTAGTCCCACTGTCCTATTTCTACTATGCATAGTTCGCTTGCTGCCACGCATAGTATGCACACTAAATATGTCCTTGGCCTCGGGTAATGTCCCTGCACCTTTCAGAAAGGCTGCTGTTACGCCACTAATAAAGAAAGCAAGACTAGACCAAGAGAAATTGAGTAGTTCCCCCCCAGTCTCCCTTCTAACATTCCTATCAAAGACACCGGAACGAGTTAACAGATCAGCTGAGCAGCTCTTACATTGGAAAGCTCATATGTAGAAAGCAGCAAGTTCCAGTCTAGATTTCGAGCTAATCGCTCCACAGGCAGCCAGCATTGCTTCGGTTGTACAACGACCTGCTAAGTAACGCAGACTTAGATACAGTCACTCTGCTTGATGTTTTGACAGTGTTTGATACTATCGATCGCCAAGTCCTTCTTGAGCACCTCTCATCTCGCCAGGGTCTCACTGGCACTGAATTGTAATGGTTCAGATCCTATCTCAGTGGGAGACTCCAGGGTAAGTGATTTGACCGGACTAGGGTCGTGCGATGAGCCACACAGGTACGGGGTACCTCAGGGTTCTGTTCTCAGTCCACTTCTTTTCAGAGTTTATACTCTCCCTGTTCCTGATGTGATCGCTAAAGACAATCTAGGCTTTCACTTCTATGCAGATGACACTCAGTTGTACCTTTGCTTTGATCCCAACCAGACCTCCAGCACGTCCAATTCTCTCAACTCCCTCGTTGCAGGCATTGCTGACATCCACACCTGGATGGCAGAAAACTTTCTTACATGGAATGACAATAAACCCAACTTACTAGTTATGGATAAATCAAGCGTGACTCAGAAACTGGAAAGCTTAACGCTCAAAATCGGCTCTCCCGGCATAGCTCCTGTTGCATTTTCACGAAATACAGCTGTCCTGTTCCTAAGCGATTTTTCACTGGATGACCACACCAGCTCCACAGTCAAGTCCACCTACTTTCAACTATATAGCATTGCTAAAATTCGTTCTTGCTTTGACAGGGATACTACATCCGAATTAGTCCATGCATTTGTGACAACCATCTCGACTTCTGTAAATCATTGCTTGCTAGTCAACCGGTCCGTTCAATCAGGTGCTTAAAGTTGGTGCAAAACTCTTCAGCCAGGCGTGTCTGCTGCGAGCGTCGCAGTTGCCACATCACACCACATCTCACCGACCTGCACTGGCTTTCAATCAGGCAGCGTATCGACATCAAAGTTCTCTCACTCACTTTCAGGTCCCTTCATTCTCTGGTTACAGCCAACCTATCAGAAATACTCTCCGCTCACCAAGCTAGGCATCGTACCAACCGCTTTTCTGACTCGAATCGCTTAGTTATACCTCGTACGAACCTCAAATCCTTTGGAGACTGGACATTTTGTTTGTATGCTCCCGAAGCCTGTAGGACTCTCTCGACTGACATCACTACATCTCTTGATTTGACGACATTTAAAAATAAGCTTACAACATACCGGTATATCACAGTATTTCGTGGGTCCTTGTGATTCATCCTTTGTATGCTTCTCCGTGCTGACACTGTGCATGCTACAACAACCATATTTTGCATGTCGACCCTGTGTATGTAGCCCCTAATCATTTCATGCTTGATGACATTGTGCATGCTACCACTAATCATTTAATTATCTTTTCTTTCCAGCCTATCCAAAGTGCCTAGAAAGATATTTAGTTCTCTTGTGGCGCTATACAAGCATATTATTGTTATTATTATTATTATTATATCATCTATATGCCAACTTAAATTCCTGTTCGTGGGACGAGTGTCCTTATAGAGGGCAAGCTACGAAAGGCAAACACTAGTCTAACCAAGGAACTAAGCATCCCAGTGAACTAGCTAGCCACCTTGGACTTGAGAGCTTTCATATCTCTCAGTCAAATCCGAGTAGGCTCAATTGCCACGAGCAAGCTTTGCACCTAGAGCAGCGACTGCACACCTGCGTGAGTTGCTCCAATGCTGCAGTATTTGCTGAGCCCTGATAGAACTGCAGCTCTATCCAGGTGCTCAAAATATGCCGCAAGTCGAGGCCACGACCTTCGTCGTTAAAGGCAAGCACCTTAACCAGAAACACTCTTATCTGGGATGATCGGAGTGACTCCCTTCGGAGCAGGGCGACGCAACCAATGACATCGCAGCTAGGTTAAGCATTACCGATGACTTATCGGTGGCTTGACCACATCGGACAACATCCGAAAACAGTGGAGACACCACGATACCATCTATCAGTCTGTCCTGACTAAAACTGCAGGAGGGAAGACGGATAGCATAGATTCAGCTGCAGCATATCAGCAGCTGCTACCTCACGACAGTCCGCCGATTAGATTCTGTCTCCAAGATCGCACGACGCCGGAAGCAAAATTCGGGGCCGAATCGGAGCTGTCGGGACTGATTCGGGAGGAAAGTCGGCATTGCAAACTCCTACCCGACAGGGTTTGCAGTGCGACCGGTTTTGCTGCAAGACTAATGAGCTCAGCGCACTGTCTCCTTAACTCTCGTTCGTTCCTCTTGAAACTAGAGCTGGAAGTCTCCGCCCCGAGCCAAGCGTTACTCAACTCACCAATTTGGGGTGTTTTAGATTTATAAGGATGAGAGCGACGGGTGAGGGACACGGAAAATGTTCCAGCGCATGAAACGCCATGCCCTTAACTATTCGTGTAGCTGGGTGCATCCTCATAGAATATTGCATATATTTTTGCTGCACGGCTTTCAATGAACCTGTTTCCATGGCATCTGCCCGTGTAAGGCAAAATGCATAGAGCACATTGCCACTGTGCCCGCTCAAGTCCAAACTGCTTATACTGAAAAAAGCAATAGTGGCAGAAGCCGATGAAGTTGTACACATTCTCAAAAAGATGCACGAGAGCTTCGTGCCGAACGTTATCAATTTCATTCAACTAGGTTACAAAACTTTGCAGCTGGATGGGCAGTTCCATCTCCTAATTGCTGATGCATCAGAAGCATAGAAACTGGCCGGCATTTTTGTGATCAAGATGAATATTAACTTGAAATTAATCAATTTCCTAACACATTCGTGGCTTGGTATTCATCGTCATTAAATAATAACAGAAAATTAATTAAAATTAACAGGCATTTACTTCAGAGCCCTTAAGTGCCATTTGGGATGGTACCCACGGGCAACCCTTGCTAAAGCCCGCTGGCCCTGCCCACCCACGCCCACCCATCATCAGAGGATCGGTCGCCTGACTGCTCGCACTCATACCCATGCCCATGTCCATGCCCATAAAGCGCCCAGAAAGAGATTGAGTTCTCTGAGGGCGCTTTATCAAAGGAATTATTATTATTATTATACCCATAGCCAGATTGCCTTGTTCTTGCCAGAGACGTTGTCTCGGATCGAATAGGCCTCCGCCGGTGTCGATATCAGCCGGCTTCTTCACCTCGCGCTCGATCGTGATGATATAAACATTCATCGTAATTTGTAGGAATTTTTTGCAATTCAATTTGAATTTTCAAAGCCTGTCGTCCCGATTTCGATCCGACGCCCACATCTGGCGGACCCGACCAAAACTCGGCAGACAACTCTTCGCAAAACTCCGCCTTTGACACCACAAGGACTGAAGGCAGACTCGGGCGTTTGAACTCGTATGGGCACCCTTAATTGGGATTTTTGTAAGGTAGGCCAATACCCACCCACGCCCACCCACAAGATCACTGACGCCACCCACGCCCACCCAGTACCCATGGGTATGGGTGGATGTAGGCGTGGGTAGGGTTACCCAGTTGAGGGCTTTGTTGTATTTTGAAGTTGAAAGAAATGGTAACGCTGTCTTTCATCTTTTACTTTCTCATTTTCATCTAACAAGACCCATTCCATATAGCCTAGATTTCGGAGGCCCATCTTTGGACCTGGTAGGACTAATAATAATAATAATACATTTGATGCAGCGCCCTCAGAGAACTCAATCTCTTTCTAGGCACTTTATATTTGCTGCAAAGGAAACACGATTGAATGATCAGTGGTAGCATGCTCAATAAACAACAATAATAGGGCGGTTAGGGTGACGTGCACAGGGTCAGCATGCAAGTGTGGTTAGTGGCAGCACGAAATAGTGTCAGCACGCATAAGCACATAAAGGACGAATCGCAGGGACTCACAAAATGCTGTGAAAAATAGATGCGTTTTTAGTTTCTTTTTAAGCGTGGTCAAGTCAGAAGATGTCGTGACGCAAGCCGGGAGTGAGTTCCAGCCTAAGGTCTCTGATCAGGTCGTTGAGGGAGGTCCTTCTGGTTGGGAAAGTTTGGCTTTCTCTCCTCAGCCGATTCTGTGAAATCGGAATCTGGATCTGCAATAACTTCCTCGCCATTCTCTCAGACTTGCCGCTCTCTCCTGAAGACGGCTGATCCCTAGCCGCGATGGCACACTAGGTAAGTAAGGCGATTGCTTTCGCGACCTCGCTCCCGAGGTCGGTCGCGGGTTCGATTCCTGCGGCGGGGCGATTCCTTATCGCCGCTGCAAGCGGCAGTGGTGGCCGCAAAGGCCCTTCTGTCGCTATACAAAAAGAGGCCGTCAAATCAGCTCGGATTTGTTTTTCTCCGCACGGATGAGGAAGAGGGGCTCAGGGCACAGCGTCGTACGGCGGCGGCTTCGTACGGACGAAGGACTGGGAGCGGACCCGCATTGTGAGTGGCACGATCGATGGTGGTCAGCTCGATGTCTGAAAGCTCGCGCGATGCGCAAGTGGCGCTGCTGCTGCTGCTGCTGCTCCAACGATCGGTCGGCTCCTGTCAAGTTCTCGGGTGAACGATTTCCAAGGCTCTTCTTTCTCCACCGGCACCGGTCTAAAAAAAACCTGCCAGAATTATGTCAGTGAGAGAAAAAAATAGTATCTCACGCATTGCCTGCTGGTGCGACAGAAATCCCATCTTGCGAGTAGCAACTGTTCTCGCCATCTTCTGGGAGATATCTTGCAGTGTTCGCGCGTGTGAACGAAAGTGCCTCAAAGTGGACGCGTCGCGATTCCCGACAGGCACGCCGAGGTGCATGCTTTGTGTGCCGTTCGTGCATCTTAAGAGACGCATTCGCCGAGTTCCTTTTCGTTCTCGTCTTGATGACTTGCCCGTGCACCTAGCAAAGTGCATCTGCTGGGTGCGAGCTTGATGCCACGATGACCTCTTGATGCCACGTCAAAGAATCAGCTTACAGCTTATTCACCTTATTCTGCAAGCGCATGAACTAGAACGTCCGACGTAAGGCACATGTACTGTCACTTTTATGGATACTACTGTGCATTGTTATGTCCGCGTCGCCTTTGACAATTTGTGTAGCGAGAGACTGATGACCTTGCACCGCGCCGAACAGCAAAATTGGAGGATTTCAAAAGATTGCCCTTGACCAAAGGAGCAAAATTTCTGCGAGGAGCAAAAGCTATCTTCTATTTATTTTGGACAAGCTGACTAGGGACACGCCCTTTGTACCCGAAGGACTAAAAATAAACTGAAATCTGTCACCCAGCGCTATCGTCGGACGGCCAGAAATAAGCGAGCGTTCGGCGTTTCTCGCAGATAGACGATGCGGACCTTCTCGGCCGCGTTAATTCATACGGCCACTCGCCGATTACTGAAATTCAAAGGAGACATCGAGGAGCCACGGCCGCACGCACGCTCGCGCGCTCGGATTTCTTTCAAGGCTCCAGCGCAGCTCTCGTAAGTCAAATCGGATGAGGACTTCGCTGCGTCGCTGCTGCTCGTTTCCGCTCCTCGCTACGGAGCCGCTCGTCGGCTCCTCGAGCCCGAGTCTATTTACAGCCTGAACCGTAACCGGCGTCTCGAGCTACGAAACCATAGATACCGAGCCTGCGGCTCGGTCGGACCGGCGCCCGCAGACGGCTGCGTTCGCGAGAGAGTAGGCTGCCTCTCACTCGTTCGCTCGCGGGCAGAGAAAGCGAGCGGCGAGCTGGGCGGTGCGCGGCGAAGGCGGTCTGCCTTCCGCTATTGGGGGGAGGCGCTAGGGAGCGTGCATACCGGGTGGATGAGGAGTGTGCATACTGGGGTGTGGGGCATACCGGGGGGGGGGGTGGCGGGGTCGGGGCGGGAGGAAGAATGGCGAGCGTCTAGTGAAGAAAGCCGAGCCGACGGCAGTGCTGACAGCTACACGCCGGATATTAAGAAACCGTATCCTAACTCGAACGCCGCGAGAGGCCACGCCCTCCGCGCGGCGACTTCAGGGCTCCGGCAGCTCCGGTCAGCTGCTGGCACCGGACGTGGCGGCTTCGACGGCATTGCGACAAAATCCGGTTCCTCGGTTCTCCGGAAGTGGCTACCCGGGAAGAGCGGGTAAGCGGCTCAGCGAGTTACCAGAGAGGGTAATACGCTAGGACGTTATTAATTGAGATCGGCGTTGTTTGTTGAAAGAGAACGCAGCGAATAATTCCTCGAGGCCGCATTCCCAAGGTTGCCTTCGCATTAGCTACATGCCAGCTAGGTTCTCGTGAGTCTAAGACCGCAGATCTAAGAACCTAAGTCTCAGCTCAGCGGCGCAGGGAGAGAGAGAGAGAGAGAGAGAGAGGGAGAGAGTGGGAGGGAGAGAGAGAGAGACGGGGAGAGAGCTAGGACTAACTGCGAGTAAAATCTACTACACAGAGATCGTCCCTTTTCTTGGTTCCACCCGACAGAAGGCTGGCGATAAGTTCTAGCTACGACGGCTGGAGACGGAAAATCCCGGCCAAGTGCGAGTGTTTAGATGTCAGTCTTGGCTTTTGTCTGAGAGGCGAGCACCTTACGTGGCCACGACGACAGTGGGACGTTCCGTTGAATTACACCGGTCGCTGCATGAAAGCCCAGCTGGATGCTGCTGCGTGCGTGTGTAAGTGCGTGCGCGCGCGTTCGTGTGTGTGTGTGTGTGTGTGTGTGTGTGTGTGTAAGTGCGTGCGTGTGTGTGTATTTGTGTGCATCGGGTCGCAGACATTCTCTTTTCATTAATAATGCCCTCTGAACATCAGGATTAAGGCGTTGCGTTCGCGATATACCTATAAACAGCGATGTCCGCCGTTCATTAGTGTGTGAATTTCTTGCGGCATAATATTCGAGAATTTTTTCACATTGCTATACATTTTTTGGCAGCAATCAATTGAAGCAGGTATCTGGAAGCGGGCTGCAGGTTGCGGATCGCTCACAAGAGGGAGCCAGAGGTGAACGGCAAGCGTGCAACACCACGAGCTTATTGCATGCAGACGAGTACGCCCACCCTCTGTAAAGTGTTCAGTTATAGGCAATCGATACGCAGCAAGAAGCAGCGCTGGTTCAATATCGTCCCCTTTTCGCTACGAACAAAGTGAATAAGAAAGCCGCCCTGCCCTAATTGCTGAATCTAAAAAGCAGCTGCTCGCTCGTGAAGAGCTGGGGGAGCCGCTTCGAGAAGCTTCGAGACCGCATCTTCGCCTTTGAGGCTCGAACTAAGTGCCGCTGCACTCCAGCTGCACTGCCAAATGTCGCCTGTTCGCACGAACTGCAGGCACACGCCTCTGTTCACTTCAGGCTGAAAATTGTCGAGAGCAAATCGGGGCTCGTCGGAGCGACCTGTCGTCCCAGCCGATTCCAATGCCGCCGCCACCGCCGGCCAGTTTCCTGACTCATCGGCTAAGTGCGAGCGACCTGGGCACCAGCTGCTGGCGGTCGTGGCTTACGTGGCGCCGCCGTACGGCGTATATGTGTGCATGAGCAGCGAGAGAGACCTCAGAAAGTGCATCCGATCGCCGATCGCTACTCCGATGACAATCGGCCGATCCCCTACGCGTGACACTATTTAATGAATCCGCCCGGTTCCTCCCCGCTTGCTCGACGGCGAGTAGGCTGAGTGGCAGCTCCAGCAGCGAGACTCCTCAGATCTCGCGAACGGCCTCATTCTAGCGCCGATGCTCCCGCGGCGTTAGCGAGCGGTACGTCGGCCGTAACCTCGGTTCTAAAAGCGTCCCCTGTCTCTCTGGACGTAAATTTTTTCTCCTCATTAGTGACCGATCAGAGGGCTCGCGAAGTCTAAGCTTAGCACTCGTGTGTGGGAGGCACATATTGACTGCACGACGCTGTTATGTACGTATGCAGCTCTCCCATGTCGGAGCGTGCCTGACGGCTGCGCGATATTAATTAATGGTCGAGGCAGCCCGGACCTTCTTAAGTGTGGGACATAACGAGGACCCTGGTGGGGGAGCTCAGCAGACGGGTGCAGCAGCACAAATCAACGTCACCATCTGTCATTTTAAGGATCCGGCTCAGGGGGCCACCTCGAGGTCATGCAGCTACACCGAAAGCGACATTGCCAGAGAATTTGCCACAAATTGCGGCATCTCTTTCTGCTGCTATCCAATGAGAAGCAAATTTCTCGCCGTAGAATCCGCGCATGTCTCTTCAAAAGCAAATTGGATAGACTGGACAGCTGTGAACCGTGGCGAGGCCTTCCGCAGACCTGTCACGGCGGTCTTTCGATCTCACAGAGCTATGGTGCTATCCAGCCTCTGCAGGCAGGATATGCCTCGCGACAGCTGGTAGGGCACAACAGCTCGACAGAACGACATCGCATGATGGCACAATATAAGGGCAGGATGTCCTTCGTGCGAAAAAGGACGGCTACGCGTCGGACAGGTGGATCACATAGTCTCGGGCAATTCAGTGCCGCCCGGGCTCCTGCTATTGGCGAAGCAGCCAGCACTCTTTTTGAAGGCTCATCTGCAGTAACTACTAGTTAGCGGCAAGGCCCGATTCGCAGGCTACCTTGCTTCTTCGAGCAGTGCTTTTCGCCGTTGGGCACACGTCGGGTTCGCCAAAGAGGGCAGAGAGTCATGCTCACCTGCTTCTCAGATCACTGCTACTTTCGCCGAAGCTTTCGCTGAAGCTTTTTCCGCTTGATTGAGCGAGCGAAATCAACCAAAACTTTTGGCTGACTAAACGGGTTAACAAAACCTATGGTGGAGCGTTGGAGGAGAACGGTGCCCTGCGATTTGTATTAAAACTAGTATCATTATATCACAACTAATATCATTATCGATCATAACGTACTACACTGATTGCAATATTTAGAACGATGTGGACCTAGGAAGCATCATATATCTTTCCCAGCTACAGCATTGCACATGGCTAGGATTGGAGAGAGAGAGGGAGAGAGAGAGAGAGAGAGAGAGAAGAGGGAAGAGGGATTTTGGTGTAGCCAAAATTGAGCTTCGTAGGGCTATACACCTAGACCTTGACCAAGGCAGAAAATCCTGGGAAAGTTGGAGGGGTATGGGCGAAGAGTCGCCGATGCAACCCTTCAGGCTGATCCCTCTCTCTCCGTCCCCACGTCTGTAGATGGAGAGAGAGAGAGAGAGAGAGAGAGAGAGAGAGAGAGAGAGAGAGAGAGAGAGAGAGAGACAGAGGGAGACGGAGATAGGGAGAGACATAGAGAGAGGGGCAAAGAGACCGAGAGAGAGAGAGAGAGAGAGAGAGAGAGAGAGAGAGAAACAAAGAGAGAGAGAGAGAGAGAGAGAGAGAGAGAGAGAGAGGGGGGGGGGGGAGAGAGAGAGAAAGACAGAGAGACAGAGAGACACAGGTAGAGAGGCAGAAGAGAGGGAGAGAGACTGAGAGAGGGAGAGACCGAGAGAGAGAGAGAGAGAGACTGAGAGAGGGAGAGGCAGAGACCGAGAGAGAGAGAGACAGAGAGAGAGAGAGAGAGAGGGAGACAGAGAGACAGAGAGAGAGAGAGAGAGAGAGAGAAAGAGAGGCACAGGAAGAGAGGCAGAGAGACACGGGGAGAGAGAGAGACAGAAAGACAGAAAAACAGACAGGCAGAATGACAGAAAGAGAAAGGGAGACGTCCTTTAGGTCACAATATACCTAGGTATACTTCATTTGTAAAGCACCATAAGAGAACCGTAATCCCTACCCTAGGCGCTCTACGTTAGCCGCACAGCTCAAACTCACGATCCTATCGTCAAATGCTAGCATCTTACTCCCTCCTGCTAAACCAGATTATATGAGTCGATTCCGAACAGTCGGGTCGAGGGAGCACCCGTCGCCTGATTTTTGGAAAGAGTGACTGCAGCGTCTAGGTACTCAGTATCCCCCCACGACAGTGTCGGGCACTTCTTCAGGAATAGTCAGGGTGTGAAACAACTAGTTTTTCGCATGCGCAGACGTAGGCCAGACCTGCTTCGAGACTGGGCAAAAACTCAATAGTGCAGTTAGACGGAGAAACAAGCCAGATTAGAACTGTAATACCGCATGCAACTGCAACACAAGTCTTGGCAAACATGTGAGACGCCAAAACCACGGCGATCTTTATGTACTAAAAGTTTCCTGTGAGATTTGAAAGTAGATCAATTAAGTACTTGCAGTTTGGAAACCGTAGACTTACGACCCAGGAAATAGTTTAAAAAATTCTTAAAATCTCCTTAATTTATAAAAAGGTGCCGGTGATTTTCTTTATACTGAATCATGTATTGTATGCATCGTTTTGAACCGCGTCGCGTCTAGAATACGGTAGTGCTTACTCAATACAGAATGCTTCTAATCCTTAATGAGAAGCTGAGAAACTATCTGAAATAATTGCTGAGATACATTTTTAGAGAGGGGGTACTTTGATGCATTCGTAGGACCTTATTTTGCAGTACTCGGCAAGTTAATATCCTTCCAAATGACGCCATTGTCGAAAGCCAGAAAATAGCCCTAGGCGGTGCAAGACAATGTCATTTTGCATTTCTTTGAACCTTTAAGAAAACAGAGCTGGTAGAATGCACGATATATTGAAAATATTGCTACCTCACGCGAATCTTATGTTTTGGTGCTCGGCCCACGGGAAAAGGCTATCACACTTCACAAAGAGATCGCAGGTCGAGCAGGCGATCTTTCACTGCTTACTGTAGGCGTTGGCGACAGCCGTTAAGACTGTTCTGCCTCTATATCAGTGAAACTGTTATGCCAGCTAACCTTTACTTTACTTATGTTTACCTTAGTTTGGGGAAGTTGTCTCTGCCAATTGTGTTGAAAATTGTGAAATCCATAGAATGCTGAAATACTAGAATTCCATCTTGACCCTATGGATTCGCTAAGTTTTCGTGCCAGGACTGTAGACATTAAGGAGGCAGCACACTCACGTAACCCAACTCGCCACAAAGCGAACGCGTTTCTTTCATTTCATAATTGCAGCCAGCACACGGAGACCGCAATTTGCAGGCGAGCATCGCACCTAAGGTGGCGGATACGCAAATCCACAAGCTGAGCTGAGACCTCTGGGAGCCCAGGGCTGCCTTCCAAGGCTGCCAGATTTGTCCACTCAGGCTGCCGCCAGCCGAATCTTAGCGAAAATGGAGGAGACGGATATTTGGCCCGGCTGAAACGAAACGGCAAGGTTAAAGAGCCAGTCCCAGACGGTGGGCTTGTGACCCTGGGGTTTCAATGCCAAGGTCAGCTCGACCTTGCCCGCATAAAAAGCGCACGGGAGCTCGTCGGACTGCTCGCCAGGCTAACGACGCCGCCGATGCGCCAGTTTTCTGTTTCCGGTTGGCCGGAGAAGTTAGTGAGGCCCTATCAGAGCAAATACTTGAGCAATGCTCGGCGAGGGAGGCCCGATAATGTCTAGCCCGCCGAGGCACTGCAGATTTTACGTCTGAGAAATAGGCGATCTAATGCTCGTTAATTAAAGATACTCCGGACAGGACTGGTTTATTTTTACCGAACAGCCACGAATCGGACGATTGCTTCCTCGAAGATGGGGGTGTTGAGACGGACATGTTTCGATCGACTGTGCCAGCACCTGCTGCTAATGCTGCTGATGACCGTAAGCTAATCCCGCGTTTTATTTGCCATGCCGAACAACCGGGTGCTAACTTTTTTTTATTTTTTAGGTAGGAGAGCAGAATAACCCCCGAGTTTTCGCGCCGCTTCAATGGCGAAACTGGGTGACCGGGCTCAGTCTGGCGAGTTCGCGAGCGCTAAGAATGTCATTATCGACGATGAAACATTGGGGCGTAGCGCCGCATATACTGCCTCTCTGGTATAATGCACCTGCTCATTCTCAGCCTTTGCTGTCAAATATTTAGTGAGATTCTCACGTCACACTCGGCAGGCAAACAGCATGGCAGCTTCAGCCGCCCTCGGACGCCGGCCACCATTACCTCTTTTTAAGAGGCGTTACTGCCGCTTCGAACAGCAGCCTGGCTGCTCGTTGAATTACTCCTCAAGCTGGCCTGAACAGTCACTTACAAGGTCGACCAGCTCCAGGTGCGTTCGTGGATACGATATTATATTCGTGCTGAAATAGTGTGCAACCGCTTCCGCCTCATTTCAATCCTCCTCGATGGTGCCACTGAACCAAAGGCTAGCGGTCGCATGCGAGCAGAATGAGAAGCAGTCGCTGACCTCGCTGATGTCATGTCGAACTTTTATCGTCCTCGTCCCATTGTCATGTCGTTTTCATGTCGACGAATTCGTGCTGGTCTAAGAAGAGCTCTTACCGTCGTCCGCCGGAACTCTGTCGGATATAGACATCTCTTGGAAGGCATCCCGCGACGGCATTGACAATGCCGTTGAGCGTGACGACGACCACAGTCTTCCAACGTGACGAACGACCTGATATTTCCCTAACACAAATGCTAGAAGTGCGTTTAGAGATGCGACTGACACCTTCAATTGTAGCAGCGACCTTACAGATGACCTGCCAGCAGATGCCACCGTTATGTACGGCCCTCCTTGAGCCAGGCAAAGGCGGCGGCGCCAGCAATCTACCAAACCCAATGGCCCAGGTTACACTGGAGCATTGTTTAACTTAGCTTCTTAGCTGCGCTGACTAAAATGCGAAAGGTTGCAGCGAAAATACTCACACCTGATGCGCACGCGCTCCGAGCATGCGACGATGCGTAAAAACGAGCCCCGAGCAGGCAATAAACCACTCCAGTGCTTTCTCGACAGCGGACGCTTCTATGTGGAAGCAGCTTGCAACGTTTGGTTGGCTCATTTCAGCTTCAATTTCGGATACAATTTCGGTTTAGCCGATTCCTTAAAGGAACACTAGAAGCAACGCAATCCGCAGATCGTTGGTTGCACCATTATTCCATTCCAGTCTTGCATATTTTTTCTAATCTCCGGGGCTTACTTTAACACTAAGTGGACACCTCGGTTAGACGCAGGGGGGGGGGGGACGAATCGAAGAAAAAAGTCAGCGGGCAACGAATTGATGCTCAAACTTTGAGGCTCAATCGTTTTATTTTCACACTTCAGGTGAATTCTAGCTCCAGAAACTACCGCGCAAATGGACAAATGCAGAGGAAATTTCACGGTATAAAACCCATGGGTTGTGGTACGCTGAATGTATATACCTAAGGGAGTATGCTGGCAGTAAACCGCAGCAAACCACAATAATCAGTATTGGCAAGCGTTTTAAGCAAATACTAAATACTGCATTCGCGACGGGAGTTCAACTTGAAAAGCGTAGCTTTCCATAAGGTCTGGCCAGCGGTTCCGAATGAGATAAGCTTAGCATTGCAGCAGCACTTAAGTGGACGATGACTGCTTTCCCTCTTACTTGCAATGCAGCAGCTCACAGCATGCAATCGCGATGCGAATCCATAACATCGTGCTTGTATTTTGTGACTTTTGATCCACAGCACTCAGCTGGTTTCGCGACTGCCTTTTTCACTTCAAGCCTTTCATGTATGCGTCCCGATTCCGCTTGGAAATACGGTTATTCTTAGCGGGAGATGAATCCCGACGCCTAGCAGCTGACCAAACGGCTTTATACGTGCATACTGGCCAAAAATGTGTGCACGTATACTCTAGAGCAGACTATGCATTACGGCCCGGTATAAGGAGTCCGCTTTGGAAACATGTGTGCGTATAGTGAGCATGCACACACGGAGGGTGCATATGTATGTGTGTGTGTATATATATATATATATATATATATATATATATATATATATATATATATACACACACACATATATATATATATATATATATACACACATATATATATATATATATATATACACACACACACATATATATATATATATATATATATATATAGAGAGAGAGAGAGAGAGAGAGAGAGAGAGAGAGAGAGAGGCTCTATTGTACCAGCCAATGAGAGCAGACGGAGGCAGAGGTAGGAATTTCATCTAGGAGGGCAAGCAAGCCCCACGAGATTTTCTATGCAGGGCTGGAGCTAGAGTGGCAAAACTTTCACGCAAGTGGCAAGACCCGACCTCAATGAAAAATTATGGCCTACAATCATAGTGTTTATTCGAAATTAACTCGAAAGCTGCTAATTGAATCGCGTCGCCAGGCGGCCGCTCGGTGCCACCTGGCGACCGCAGCTGCAGCCTCTCCACGTTCCTGTGCGACGACCGACCGCCACTCGCTGCGCGCGCCACGTCGCTGTCACCCATGCATATCGTGTGGGAGCTCTGCTTTTCGAGCATGTAGTACCTCCGAAATGGTTTCCGATACACAAAAACTCCCACCGGAAGCGGTGGAGGAAGGAGAATGGTCTGACCAAGGCAACGAGCTGAGTTCCGGCCCAGTTAACTGCAGTACTGCTCACATCGCAGTAACCGCTTCACACCACTTCTCGCCAACCTGTGCTGGCTCCCAAGCAAGCAGTGCATCGACTTCAAGGTTCTGTGACGAACTTTTAAGTCCCTTCCTTCTCTGGCTCCAGCCTACCTATCAGAACTACTGCCCTACCGGGCGTCGTACCACTCGGCTTTTCTGAATCAAATCGTTTAGCTACACCTCGTACGAACCTAAATCCCTTGGATACCGTCGTATGCTCCCAAAGCGTGGAACTCAGTCCCGACTGATGTCGCAACATCCCCTGACTTGACATTTAAAAGAAGCTAGAAACACAACTATTTATCACAGCGTATAATGTGTCTTAGTGACTCCTCATCCATCGTGTGGCTATGCGTGCTGACTCTGTGCACGATGCCACTAACCTGGTGTGTATGCTGACCCTGTGCACGTCACCTCTAACCGTGTCATTCTTGTTGACAGTGTGCGTGCTATCACTAACCCTATGGTCATGCTTCTTTTACAGCATATGTAAAGTGCCTAGAAAGAGATTAAATTCTCTGTGGGTGGGCGCTTTACAAACGTGGTATTATTACCATTATTATCATTTCCCCTCGGCCAGGCTAAGCGCTTGATAGAACCTACTACCCTGGACGACCGTGGACGCCTGTCTGACGCGCGGTGGACGCTGCTCAGAAGCAGAGATAAAACCGCCAAGTGGCAGCCAATAGCAATTGCAACCATCGATGTCTCAGGGGTATACCCATTGACTTATCTATTGTGGCCACTAAGGGGACCCCGGCTCAGTCGTCCGATGTGCTCAATGAACCGATGCTGACTTTCGCCGGCTGAGTTTCGTGGAACGCGGCGTTATGCTTTGCATTTCAATGTCGCGAGTCGCCAATCTGTGACCTACGCCCTTCGCAACGGAGCTCCGCCTTCATATTGACAGCGCCTTCGTAATAGCTTTTCGTGGGTAGAGTGCGACCAAATGTTTCGTACAATTCCAAAGCCTGCCTAAAAAATTACTATCTGATTTAACAGACTCTTTTTGTATAGCGACAGAAGAGCCTTTACGGCTATCACCACCGCTTTCAGTGGCGATAAAGGATCGCCCACCGGAGGATTCGAACCCGCGACCTCGGGGCGGGAAAGCACCCACCTTACCCAGTGAGCCATTAAGGCTCAAACGGCAGCCAGAGGACCGGAATTCGGAATTCCGAGGTACACCCGACGGAGAATCAGTAGAAGGTCTAAAATAATCCAAAGGGCACAAAGTAATCGAAATAGTTTCAATTACTATCCGGGGTGGCCGGTTCTGTGGGGCCGTCAATCCGACCGAGACCGCGAATCCGAGACCGGAGCCCGACTTACCTTGTACGGGACCACCGGGACCGCACGCCAGGATTCGGCGCTTTCTTTTGCTCTCACATCAGCCGCCCGTGCCCGCCGGCGGCCGTACGCGCTCGCGAGAAAAGAGCGCAGCCGGCAGCGTCCGGCTCTCTTCTCTTCGAGCGTAGAAACGAAAGCGATTCCGATGCTGCAGTTGGCGTGACGAGCAGCAGAAATGGCGCACCTCAGGCAGCAGGCACATCTTTGCATCCTTGATCTCGCTGTACAGCTGGGCAAGCAAATACATCTTTTGGCCATTGAAGATTGGAATCGGATCGCAGAATCGCCATACGAGCAAGGACGATCCCTTTTGCTCGGGCACCCCGCCCTGAGCATTATTAGCCGCTCGCGATCAGCGGTCGCCGAACGGTCGGCGGCGCCAGAACGTTGAACAGCCGTAGTCGGCTGGGCCCTAATCGCCACAGCATTCTATTGAGATTCCTAAAAAAAACGCACACGCTCCCTCCGGACGGCCTCGTGGACTTCGTGAGGCCACTGTCAGCAACGACAAGATATACTGGCAGATTTAACAGTCATCTCTCTTTTTGTAGCGACTGGAGAGCCTCAAAGGCTCTCACCGCCACCGCTTGCAGTGCAATAATGGATCGCCCATCTCAGGATTCGAAAGCACGACCTCAGGACACAGGTCGTGAACAGTAATCACCTTACCTAGTGTGCCGCATCCCTAAAATTCGTCGATCGCATTTATTCTCAAGGCCAACTGCGCCAAGTTTTCCGGACTGCTCGCATGACAGCTGCCTATGAATAATAGCATACGACCTCGCCCAAGCATGGCAGATAATCGCCACCGGTGGGCGATTTTGGGCAGTGCGCCTGACGAAGAGTCAAATGCCTCCTCCGCGACACTCAAGATTTCCCGCGCTTGGACAGAGAACATTCGATTCGAAGAGTTGAGAATAATCTAAAGAAAAGTATGGCTTCACTTGCGGTCTGGGCAGGCCCTTGCTTCGGAGAGCATTCCAGCCAGCGCTAGCGGTGTCGTAGCAGGCGACTCGCTTAATTAGGCCGGGCGACACCAGCCTTGAAGGGACGCGTCTCCCGCTACGGCCGGCCGGCTGGAGCAGGGTTAAGTTCAGAGCCTTCTGCAGGGTCAGCCGCTTTTAACCATCGTCTATGCTATTGTCACTCTGCTAGGCTTCTATTTGTCGAGGCATGTGATTGAGAGAGATCAGAAATGAGTTCCTGCTTAGATTCACGTGCAACCCTTCGAAAAAGATGGCTTAGTTGCTGTGTTATGACAGATACTCAGGTTAATAAACAGCAGCACTTGTGCTTAGCAAATCTTTCCAGTAAAACGGCGTTTTGCCTTGCGAGCCTTCGAAGTGGAGCCACCTGCCAACCTTTTTTGAATTCGAACTAGAGTCGAACCAGTCATGCCTGCACTATCCTAACTGTCCGGAGTCTTACTATCCTCGTTGGCAGGCTGTAAGGAGTGTACCTGCCATCGTCTTACAACGGTAGGGATCACAGAACTAGAAATCGTAAGCTTACCGAGTGGCAGAAACATAACTCCGAAATCTCGCTACATATGCCCATAGACATAGACATAGCCAGTACGTCTGTGTTATGGCCATGTATTAGCAAGGTACTGCTATTCGCAGCTTCAGTAGTAGAAGGTACTGCTATTCGCAGCTTCGGTAGTAGCAGTTGAAGACGTTTCTACGAGGACATAAGAGAATTGGAAACGAAAGGTAACGTGCGACTGAAGCGAAGCATCAACTCCACCATGACTCATCTTCATTCTTTAGGCAAGTAGCCGGTCCTAAGCGAGTCTTGATCTCGATTAAGCACTTCCCCTTCCGGCCCCTGACGTCCGATCTCCTTCTAGCAGAAGCTGCTGCAAGTGGGCAGCAAATGGGGAGAGGATCCCTTCCGGCAAGTTGCTAGGCTTGCAGATTTCCAACAGTGATGATTGTGACTGTGCCTGCTTTCCTACTTGCCTAGTAAGGGCAGTTGCAACGTGGCACTTCCCCTGCTATGGCTCACGAGCAGGTCACGCGATCCGCTTCCTCTGACTAGAATTATAGTCTGGGTGCCCACTTTCACTCGGTTACATGATAGGGGGCCGAAGGATGCCGGATCGCCACCCACGTGCTGGTCCAGAGGCAAGCTTCGACGGCGTGGCTTAAATGAGGGAATCGAATACAGTTAGTCTGGCAAAGTTGCTGTAGCCTGCTCGACTCGTCCTCCGGTTAGTGGCGTCACAGTCACAGTGGATGGCCTGGCTGCAATGACTCAGCCACTGCCAAGGCCAGCTGCCGGCTGCCTTCCCCCACCTCATTCTCCACATCCCTACCCAAAGTGCTGCCATGAAGGAGTCGGAGCTGCAGCAGACATGGGTGAGTCACCTTTATTTAGATTGGTCAGTTCCTACGGCTCGAGAAATAAGTAACGAACAAAGCAATCAGGTTGGATGGGCTTCGCTGGACAGCAGAGCAAACAGCCTTGCCCTTGCTCTGCTTACTCTGTGCAATCTGGCTTAGTGTTCCCCTTCCCCCACCCCCAGCCCCCGAAGGCTCCGGCCGAGCTGCACAGTACAGTGACACCCAAGGCAGCCAGCACCACCACCCTTAGTCTGCCAGCTCTTCTCAATCCTAAGATCAATCCTAAGATCAGCAGTTGGAACCACCTAGGCTTAGCGGCCACCTAAGACTTCGGTAGCACAGACCAGACAGGACTACAAGCACGTGACTGCTCACGTGCACACGCTAAGGGTGAGCAGCAGATACAGCAGCTGGATGGAGAACTAAATCTCGTTCCACGGACTTCGCATTATGATGCAAGGAAATCACATCATTTGTTTAGCGATAACGGGCATTGTATTAGTATGCATAAGCACACAAAAGACAATTCACGAGGATAAAAAATACTACGAGGAACGTGTTGGTCTTTAGCTTCTTTTGAAATGTCGTCAAGTCAGGGGATGTCGTGACGCCAACCAAGGCTTTGGTAGCATATGAACTTAAGGCCTCCACAGGATTTGAAGTTGGTTAGAGGCAAGGCTAAGTGACTTGAGTCGGAAGAGCAGATGGTACAATGCAAAGCCTGACAAGGAAGAACTCCGGATAGGTATGCCGGAGCAATAGAATGAAGGGACCTGAAAGTGAGCTGCAGAACCTTCAAGCCGATATGCTGCCTCATGGGGTGCCAGTGTCAGGTAAGGGAGAAGTCGAGTAATCGGGAAGTTCGACGTTCATGTCAAACAAGCTTAGCAGTAGAGTTTTACACCGACTGTAAGTGCCTTATTACTCAGGCCAAAAGACCTGTAAGTAGCGAGTTACAAAGCTTAGATGGGATAGATGTCACAAATACATCGACCAGCTGTGTGCCTACCTAAAAAAACCCAAATCTGTGCAATTTTACGTAGGTGAAAGGAGGCCGACTTGATTGTGGACCTCATGCGGTCATCTAGTGGAAGGTCATCTTGGAACGGGACATCCGGACTGCATCCAGATGCAACAAGGGATACACTAGCCGAGCCCATTTAAGGGTTAAGCTTTTCAATTCCTATTAGAACTTTGCCACACAAGCCAAAAAGCAAAAGATGGGAGCAGCGCGTTAATGTCTTGCCAAATATCGAGAACCTTAGAACAGCATGTACTCAACAGTACTCAGCAACGTGTAATTCTCTACTCGTTCGCAGATGTTAATCGGTAACATAAATCCCATCTGTTCACCAGCAAGAGCGCTGAAGCCCTATTCGCTAGCGTCTCGGCTCTCGCCTAGCAACAGGAACGCAGAGTTCCCATTAGCTAGCAGTGGGGCGCCCGCCTAGTATTTGGCGTGCAACCGTACGTGGCTGCACACCAGCGTCCGCTAGGGCGGGTAGTAAATGGCCAAGGATCGCTAGATGAGACATTAGAGGAAGGTAACAGGAAAAATAGTGAGCTTAAGAAGCTGCTGCTGTTGCAATTAATAGTACAGCTGTTTATGCTTTGCTGCTGTTGTTGAGACTAAGAAAATCCCATCTGCTTTTTAATATTTTTCAAACTCTTGTCGGACTTAAAAGCAAAGTACGTTAGCAATACATGTCATCTCAGCATAACGAGTAGCAAGTCATTATTCAGGCACATGCCCGCTCAGCCAGCCAGAGTGGTCAGCATCTAGTGTCTCCGTCGCTCGCCCCCCCCCAGGCTTATTACCCTTCAGACCTTCGTGCGGTTTATCACCAAACTCGGCCAGCCTAAGCTGCTGAGTATGGAGCACGGGCAGGATTTACCATTCCTTCGGAGACAGTTGAAGCAACCGAACCGAGCTTCCTGCTGCAAGATATCAGGGAGGAAATGTGCACACTCGATGAAGAAGAACATGACTCGACTTCGGCGGCGGAGGCGGTGCGAACGGCGTCGGCGGTGCGCACGGCAAGCAGGCTCGCTTCCAGAACCTGCTCGGCTCGCCCGACTTGCATCTGCTCAAGCTCGCCTCGCCCGACCTCGAGAAGATGCTGATGCAGGCTAACTGTGCCAGCCACGCGGCCGCTGCGGCGGCGGCGGCGGTCGCCACGCCGACGCCGACCCAGTTCATCTACCCCAAGTATCAGGCGACTGACGAGCAGGAGGCGTACGCGCGCGGCTTCGTCGAGGCGCTCGCCGAGCTGCACCAGGAGAAGTACCCGCCGCTGCCGCCGTCGTCGATGGCCGGCGGAGGCGGCGGCGGCGGGCACCCGGGGCCCGGCGCCGCCTCCGACATGCTGTCGGGCGCCGTCGGGCTGGGCCACCCACCAGCAGCAGCAGCATCACGGGGCGAGCACGTACTCGACGCTGCAGCCCATGTCGCTGTACTTCATGACTTCCGCTTCGCACGCGGAGCACGGGCAGGATTTACCACTCCTTCGGAGACAGTTGAAGCAACCGAATCGAGCTTCCTGCTGAAAGATATCAGGGAGGAAATGTGCACACCTCTCTGCTCCTTTTCTCGGCACTGATTGGCTTGCTGTTTCGACACACTATCCGCCCCTCTATCGCGGCTCCTTCTCGTTCTAGCTAGCCCCTCCCTGCTCTTCGTCTTGCCTGAAGGAAGCTGCCTACAGCCTTTGCTGTAAGGGGGAGCGGTAGGCACATCGGAATCAGCGACTTGCATCTGGCAAGGCGAGCAGTCAGCTTGACCTCGCCGGATGCATCCGAAACATGCATCCGGGTTTGGAACTCGACGATCTCCCGCTCCACAGGGTCTCTCGTTTTCACCTAGCTGTGGCCGCCTTCCCCGGATGCTTACATTTTATAGCCGCACTGCACCGACGATCGAAAGTTAGCAAGTCTTTGGCCCGTCGGAGAACTGCATAAGAATAATAATAATACCAACAATAATACACTTGATATAGCACCCTCAGAGAACTCAATCACTTTCTAGGCACTTTACATTAGCTGCAAAGGGAAGCACGGGATCGAATGGTTAGCGTCTCCCAAGTAGAGGCTGCTTTGCTATGCGGCCAATCCGCCACATATATATATATATATATATATATATATATGCCAATATATAATATATATATGCCAATATATAATATATATATATATGCCAATATATAATATATATATATGCCAATATATAATATATATATATATATGCCAATATATATATATATATATATATGCCAATATATATATATATATATATATGCCAATATATATATATATATATATATATATATATGCCAATCCGCCACCTGCTGAACGCTTTCGCAAGCTGCGACTACTTCCAGCGGGCCCATCTCACTGCTCTATCCCTTAGTGTACAGCAGCAGCAGCAGCAGCAGCAGCAGCAGCAGCAGCAGCAGCAGCAGCAGCAGCAGCAGCAGCAGCAGCAGCAGCAGCAGCAGCAGCAGCAGCAGCAGCAGCAGCAGCAGCAGCAGCAGCAGAGCCGTGCTCGGCCTGCCTCTCGCTAGTTCCTCTTCTGGTTACCTGCCATGCCACGACCTGACGGCACGTGTGCACTCGTGGCGAACAGACACTGTTAGGTATTATTGTCCGCCTCCTCATCTAAAGGAGCACGCACAAGTTGCGGCGGCGCGCCTGTATCGTCGAGACAGCGAAACTCTTGAGAGACTGTAAACTTCTAGATGAAAGCTGTTGCTGGCGTAAAGCGTAAAGGATTTGGAGAGCGAGAATTGTCGTCCTCGTCCCCTGCGTCCCATAATTAACACGAAAGTCGCCGTGTGCACCGTGTGTGTGTGTGTGTGTGTCCTTGTGCCGTCTGTCAGCATCGTTCGCTGAGTTGATCGTCTGGAGAGTGGCAACAGGATACACCGTAACTCGGGCTGCCATGCCAGGCTGACATTATCGGCTGTTGGGAGCACCTACTCCGCTAGATTTGCCTTCTCCTCCGCAGGGCTTCTCCAGGCTCTGCAGGTGCCTGACGGTGTGGCTAGAAAACGCGAAGAAAATACGACAACCGAGAAAAGCGTTCTTCTGAATTAGTTGTGAAACTATATATATGAAATTATTATCGATCGTACAGCCGAAGCCCTTAGGTCGGTGCTGTGTCCTCGTACGTCTAATATCTACATAATAAGTAAGGTTAGCTGTTATAAACATCTTTTTCTATGGCGGTAGAAGAGCCTTTTCTTCGTCCGGTGCCGTCGAGCCGAGCCGATGGAGCGGCAAAGTCGGCGACTAGCGACGACGGGCCGGCGCGCCGCGCCTGTGTGCGGGAGCGGATCCGGTTGTGACTTGTCGGCTGCGGCGCGGCAATGGCGCAGCGGCAATAGCAAAGGTGCGCAGTCATCTCTCCTAGCCCACCCCGCATTGTCGATCGAAGCCCGACTGCTGTCCGCAAACCCACCTCGCGGCGATAGAGAGAGAGAGAGCGCGCTCCCGGGCCTGGCCGGCGGCGCTGCTGCCCGCTCGGCGACGCCGGCGGTCTCGTGCGCCGGCGCGGCCGCCGGGAAGCGCTCGCCGGCGCGCGGCTCCGGCGCGCTGCCAAATGGGCGGCTACGTGCTGCGCATCGAACATCCGGCGCGGCCCCGCCGCGTGCTGCGCCAAACTGCGAGCGGCGGCGGCGGCTGCAGGGGTGGGATGGGATCTGCTGCGGCGCTCAGCCGGCGGCCGGCGTAGGGCCTGCTGACTCGCCGGCTCCCGCCTTTCCTCTGTCTGAGTAGTCGAAGGCCGGAGCCAACCTGTTGGGCTGCTGCGGAGCGGCGGCGATGTCGCTCGCTGAAGACTTGCTAAGGACCGCGAACGGGGAGGGGGGTGGAGGCTGGAGGTGGGTTCGTTCGACTAGTTCCCTAGCTTAATCGAGGAGACGGCTGTCTGCTGCTGCAGAGACGCGACAGCGTCGGTTGGTTGCACTGTACCGGCGGCGGTGCACTCCGGGGGAGCGGGGCTGGGGGCAGGTAAGGAGCGCAAACGCCCATCGCCGAACGAGGGATGGGCGCGTCGACTCGGCTGGCGCTCGAGCTCGTCGACCGGGGCTCCCGCGGTCGCCGCCCGCGGGAGCCCCGCTCAGGTCGGCGGACGCCGCCCGCCGCTGCGCCGCCGCCGCCGCGGCGACGGCGGCGGCGGTCATGCGGGTAGCGTTTTTCTTTGTTTCGCGGAACCGGGCGCAGCTCTGGTCAGCCGCTCGGGTCTCGCCACTCGCACGCTGTCGCCACCGCCGCTCGGCGCCCGCGTCGCCCGCCCGCCGTCGCCGACGTTGCGGTGTCTAGAAACTGCGGCGGCGGCAGCAGCGGTGGAAATTCGCTGCCGGCCGCTCGCAGCCCTGCGGCGGAGGCGGCGATGGCGGCGGAGCTCGCTCGGCGCTCCCTAGACGACGGCGCACGCATTGCACGGCGCCGAATTGCGCCGAAGCTCGCGCGCTGGAGCACTGCTTTTTCAACTGCTCCGCCAACATTCCGCCACGAGTAGTCCTTTCGTGCCGCAAGCTTTTTCGGCGGCGGCGGCAGTGGGGGGGGGGGAGGGTAGAGCGCGTTCGCGGATGCGATTTGACGGAAGGCGCGCAGGACTGCAAGGTAGTCAGTCTACCGGGCCGACCCGACCTCCACCCTCTCTCCTCTGCGCGAGCCCGCCGCAGAGGTTTCGCTCTCACGAGCGTAACGCGCCGCTAGCTCGAGGCGCCTTGCAGTGCGCAGCTGCTGGCGCCTTTTCCGATCGGCGCTCGTTGCTTAGCCACGAAAACGCCCTTCGCCGCCGTCGCTCTCCTCCTCCGATGCTCCGGCGGGCGGCGGAGCGCCGGCCTAACCGAGAGCGCTTCAATGGCGGGCGGCCGGCTTTCAGCAGCAGACGATGGAGGACAGGTGCCGAGCGAGGCAGACGATGGAGGCAGGCGTCCGGCAGCTCGTCGTGTCGTCGGCGCTCTCGCCCGGTCAGCCGGCTGTCAGAAAGAGAACGTACTCGGGTAGTGGGACGCGAATGGCCACGCCGCCCGTAGCGAGAGCGCCGGTCTGCGAGCGCCGTAATTCGGCTCCTCCCCCACCCACCCCCGCGCCGGGCGAACGCGGCTGGATGGGCGAAGGAGGCCCGCGCAGGCACGCGGGCGCGTCTTTCGAACGCCGCCGAGGCGCCGAGACGCGCGCTCCACGGACGAGGGGAGCTTGCGACGGCGCCTAGCAGGGGGTTGGCTGGGCGTGTGGGAGGGGGGACGCGAGCTCCGGCATCCGGCCTCCGGAGATGGGTCGACGGCGGCGGCGGCGGCGGCGTGCACCGAGCTCCCGACCAATGATACGGTATCTCACCGTCCCGCGGTATACGCCTTTGGCGTACGCCGCACATCGATTGGTGCGTCACGATGACTCACCGCTCTAATGCGATAGGCAGACTCGGCTGCCTCGCTTGACTCGGGCGGTTCTCTGAGTCACGTTATATAAACAGGCGGCGACTACAGGTGAGAGCGGTTGATTCGGCTCTTGCGCTGCGAGCGGGCGAGTTAGCGAGTGAGCTAGCGAGCGGCGCCTGTCGCCCGCGCGCGTCCCCCGATCACTGCTGCAACACGGCGTCCTCGTCGGCTTGGGCGGCGGCCAGGCACGCGGCGGCAGCGGCGGGAGTACCGACGGCGGATCAGCGGATGCTGTACGCCGAGCCGACCATGTACTACGACGAGGGACCTCGGAGCGGCATGCACTCGATGAAGAAGAACATGACGCTCGACTTCGGCGGCGGCGGTGCGCACGGTGGCGGTGCGCACGGCAAGCAGGCTCGCTTCCAGAACCTGCTCGGCTCGCCCGACTTGCATCTGCTCAAGCTCGCCTCGCCCGACCTCGAGAAGATGCTGATGCAGGCTAACTGCGCCAGCCACGCGGCCGCTGCGGCGGCGGCGGCGGCGGTCGCCACGCCGACGCCGACCCAGTTCATCTACCCCAAGTATCAGGCGACTGACGAGCAGGAGGCGTACGCGCGCGGCTTCGTCGAGGCGCTCGCCGAGCTGCACCAGGAGAAGTACCCGCCGCTGCCGCCGTCGTCGATGGCCGGCGGAGGCGGCGGCGGCGGGCACCCGGGGCCCGGCGCCGCCTCCGACATGCTGTCGGGCGCCGTCGGGCTGGGCCACCACCACCAGCAGCACCAGCAACAGCACCACGCGGCGAGCACGTACTCGACGCTGCAGCCCATGTCGCTGTCCGTCATGACTTCCGCGTCGCACGCGCCGCCGCCGCCGCTGCTGTCGTGCGTCGGCGGTCACCCATACGGCGGTGGCATGGACCTCGGCAGCGGAGGCGGCGGTCACGTCCACCTGGCGGCGCAGCAGCGGCGCAGCATGTCCGTGGCCAGCTCGTCCATGTCGTCGGAACAGTCGTCGGGTTACAGTCCGTCTCAGAGCGTCAAGGAGGAGCCGCAGACGGTGCCCAACTCGCCGCTAATGTCGCCCGTCAACATGGAGGTGCAGGAGAAGATCAAGCTGGAGCGGAAGCGAGCGAGAAACCGCATCGCCGCTCGCAAGTGTCGGACGCGGAAGCTGGAGCGCATAGCGCGCCTCGAGGAGAAGGTCGCCGAGCTGAAGGGCAAGAACTCGGAGCTGGTCGCCGCCGCGGCGAGCCTGAACGAGCAGGTGAACGCGCTGCAGCGCCAAATCTCCGACCACCTCAAGAACGGCTGCCAGGTGCACCCGGTCGGCGTGCACAATCGTCGCTTGTAGCCAGCCTGGCGGGCGCTCGGGCGGGCGGTAAGAGCGCCCGCGGGAGGGGGGGCCTGCCTGCGGATGTCGGCTGCTGCAGCGGCAGCAGCCGACATCCGCATCCCGCCCTCGCCAAGCTCGAAGCTCCTACCAGCCGAACCCTCCTGACGCGACAAGCGCGGCGGCGGCTCAGGCCAACCACTCAGGCAAGCGCTCGGGCGTCGCCGCGCATGAACTGTGATAGTAGTCGATGCACGGCTGCAGCTGCTGCGGCGCCGGTGGCAGTAGCTGCAGCAGCTCGCGGCGGCGGCGACCGTCTCTGGCGTTCGGCGCCGGCTTGGGCTCGCCCTACCGAGCTGCTGCGTCGTTGCGGTACGCTCGTGTAAATATTCCTTTTTTTGTACCGTATTTTTATGGTGCTTAGCGAGCCGTCGACGAATTGCCCGTCGGCGGCCCCGAGCAATATACGCTCGAGCCGTTCTGGCCCTGCGTCGGCGGCACTTCGCCGACGAAGCTGGAGCGCCGGCCGCCGTGCGAGCCGTACGTAGCCTCAGCTGGCGCGAGACTTTATTTCCGGGCAGGCGCTCGTGTCGACGAGCCAGCTCTCTTGCCGGCTTCCGAGAGGTCCCACCGCGGAGTCACGCCCCCTCTGTGCCTGGCTTCGAATCGCCCCCGGTAGGGTAGGGTCACCGGCCTCGGTGTGACGCAGATCTGGCATTTTTGTACGAGAGAGAGAGAGAGAGAGAGAGAGAGAGAGAGTGGCTGCACTATTCTCTCATATTTATGTTATGTTGATTACATTAAAATATTATTCTGATTCTCGGCGAGAAAAAAACTTGTGACGATGATGGCTTCGACGCTGACGCTGGGCAGTGGCTACCACACGTGACAGCCCTGCGGAGGGCCGAGCAAACCCACCCACCCCTGTGGCAAGTGCCGACAAGAGCGTTGCTGCAAGCGCTCTCGCGCGGCCAAGGTCAAGCAGCCGGTTCTGTCGGGCCCGGCTGGTGAGGCGATTACTCGGCTGCCGAGGCAGCTCTAAACTACAGGCGCCCGACGACGAGAAGCAACTGAAACGAAACTGCAAGTTTCAGCCTGCATGCTCGTCGTGTTTTCGAGCTTTGCTGTGCTGTCGCAGTTGTGCTAGCTCGGCAGCGGTGGCATGCTCGCAGCAGCCCCCTGAGGTTGGTGGAAGGCCGTCGCTCTGCTTCGACAACGCCTTAACTATGATATCCCACACAGTCCGTGATACAGGTGTGTGCCGTGTCACCTGCCGACCGTTCTCAAGAGACTCAGGCCCAGCTTGGCTGCTGCAGTTGCTTCTCATTGGGCGCTGGTCGCTGGAAACAGGCAGGAGCATGTGCAGCTGCTGCCGTGAGGAGGAGGGCGTCGTGAATATCGCATCATGCCAGCACCGATAGCCCGGCTAGCTGGTAATTCGCTCGTCATCAGCAATCAGGCTTGAAAGCCTGAAAGCTACACACACACACACACACACACACACACACACACACACACACACACACACACACACACACACACACACACACACACACACACACACACAACCACACACAAACACAGACAGACAGACACACACACACACAGACAGACACACACACACACAGAGACAGACACACACGCAAACAGACACACACACACACAGACACACACACATACAGACACACAGAGATAGAGATAGAGATAGAGATAGATGTATGGGGTACAGTTAGATAGACAAGATAAGAGAGACAGACAGAGTGAGTGAGAATAGTCACTGATGTGAGCAGGCATATAAGCAGCAGCAGCAGCAGCGGACTGAACCCAGAATGCAGCTGTAGCTTCGGCATAAGAACTATAGTAGCTATTTTTCTGTTGAGAGCACGTCAAGCAGAAATACCTACTGGTGACAGCTACAATGTGTGTAGGGCTACATTCTGAGTTGTTTTGTCGGCGTAGCTCTGTCACCCGGAAGTAGACCTGTCAGCAAGGGAAGGATCTGATCAGATAGCAAAGTTGTGACGAAAAACTTTGATTTAGCGGCATCATTTACGCAGCTTGCAGAAGAGCCGCAGTGGCTTTCAACAACGTAGCTTGCAGTGGGCAACAAAGAATCGCCTGCTACAGGACTGGAACCCGCGACCCCTGGGTCGTGAAGCAAAAGCACCTTACCGCTAGCTAGGCGGATATCCAGCGGGAGAGCGATGATGCAAATTCGGCATTGCAGGTTACTAGATTGCTCCTTTCGTATCCACGGATACCGACCTCGGCAGTTCTCGGCATTTCAGAATGCCTTCTTAGCGTTACGCCACCGATCCTGTGCATTCATTCTCGGCTTGTTCCCCCCCCCTTCCACGGCGTTGGCAGCAGATGCCGACGTGGGCACCCATCCGACTGCTCATGCCACTGCTCCATGCCACGTGTGCTGTCCAGCATCTGCCCAGGGGGCTCGGCAGCTGGTCCTCACTGCCGTCGGCTCTTACTTGTTCTGGGCGAGCCAAGCACCGGTGGCCGGAGCTTCGTCTGCACGACCGCAGGCAACCCGACCCATCAACTGGCAGTGACTGATTCATCGGCTTCTCACGTGTCCTCCTCTCTCTCTCTCTCTCTCTCTCTCTCTCTCTCTCTCTCTCTCTCTCTCTCTCTCTCTCTCTCTCTCTCTCTCTCTCTCTCTCTCTTTCCCAGCTGCTGCTATGGCGCCAAGTGTCCGAGTGACCACGGGAGCCAGCAGCCCAGTGCATGGGCTGGGAGTGGCCGTGCACAGCTGGAGCAACCGCAGCAGCAGCAGGCAGCAGTGACGATTCAGGTGCTGGCTGCTTAGGCCGGCAGCAGCTGACTGCCGAGCAGCCAGCAGCAGCAGCCAGTGGCAGCTGGCAGCGAAAGCTGTGGCTACAGCTTCAGGCAAGCGCTTGGCCGGCCTGCAGGCACTGTGTCAGCAGCAGCACCCGAGCAGCAGGGAACTCCCAGCAGCGCCTCCAGCCGAACGGCAGACAGACTGATTGACGTCATGCTGCTGCTGACGTAGCCGCCAAGATGGTTGCTCTTCTTTCCGAGAAGGTGTGGCGTGGCATGTAGCTGCGATACGCTGCTGGTGCCATGTGCTCGTGCCAGCAGCCGAATCCTCCTAGTGCCGTCGAGCTGCTGCACGCATTGGGAGCCGGCAACTAGCCGGTAGCCAAGGCAGGCAGGGCACTGCTGAGCGATTCCCCCTTTGAGGTAGCATCACTGCCCAGGCCGACTGAAGCCAGTTCTTTAATTTTCTCCGGAGCAATGTGATTTATGGAACATCGAGGACGGCTGGCTGGGCAAGCCATTGTCTAAAATCAAGTCGAGAGTGATGGTGGTCAGAGAGGTAGGCCCACCGCCATGGGTTGATGGGTGTGGAGGATGCAGTGGTCAGAATACGACTCCCCCTTCCCTCCTCCCCCCCCCCCGACACTCCCCATCCCAGTGTCAGCAGCAGGGATGGTCCATCATCAATCCGTCCTGGACCGAACCGTAGAATTCACTACGACTCCTAAACCGTGAGCCCACCATCTAACCTTCCCTTCCGAACTGTGTCAGCTACAGATGAAGATCGTCACACATAGACCTTCCATTCAGTGGTTGCTCTCTCTCTCATTCCGTGAGCATGTCTTACTTGCTCTTTTTCTCTTATCTACTACTTGCCTACTTTCAGCTAAATAACATTGCTAAAATTCGGACTTGTTCAAACAGGGATGCTGCATCTAAATTGGTCCATGCATTTGTGACATCCCGTCTTGACTTCTGTAACTCACTGCTTGCTGGCCTATCGGCCTGTGCACTCAGGCGCTTACAGCTGGTGCAAAACTATGCAGCTAGACTTGTCTGTCGTGAGCGTCGCAGTTGCCACATCACACCACTTCTCGCCTACCTGCACTGGCTCCCAGTCAAGCAGGGTATTGACTTCAAGGTTTTGTCACTCACTTTCAGGTTCCTTCCTTCTTTGGCTCCAGCCTACCTATCAGATTCACTCTTCCACCAGGCCAAGCATCGTCCTACCCACTTTCGGAATCTAAGTGTTCAACTATACCTCGTACAAACCTCAAATCCTTTGGAGACTGTGCATTCAGTTCGTATGCTCCCAAAGCCTGGAGCTCACTCACTCCCGACTTGCATCACGACACCTTCTGACTTGTCTACATTTAAAAAGACAGTAAAAATGCATCTATTTATGACAGCATTTAGTGGGTCCTTGTGATTCGTCCTTTATGTGCTTATGCGTGCGGATACTGTTGCATGCTGCCACTAACCACACTTGCATGCTGACCCTGTGCATGTCACCCATAACCCTGTTATTCTCTTTGTTTATTGAACATGCTTCCATAATCATTCGATCGTGCTTCCTTTACAGCAATTGTAAGTGCCTAGAAAGAGATTGAGTTCGCTGACGGCGCTTCATCAAGTGTATTATTATTATTATTATTATTATAATTATTATTGTCTCTCTCTGCTCTTCTCTGTTCGTCTATCTTCTATCCACATCTTGCTCAGTGTCCTTCTTGTCCCCTCTCTTTCCCAGGGTATTTACTCTCCATCTCTCTCCTCACAAGTCCCTTCTGCTGCGAAGACACCATGCACAAAGCCAGACGACGACGTCGATGATCGTGGCTGTTGCTAGAGCAAAGTCTGCTCGTTTCGAGCTTGTCCTAGGTAAACAGCAGAGCCGGCACGGGCCTAGCCATGGGCAGCAATGGAAGTAGCAGTCAGAGCAGCCAGCTTGTGCCACTGAGCCGAGCCTGCCGGTCCATCGAGGCACAGCCTGTCCGACCGGAGCTGGCCTGTCAAGTCACATGGCCAGTTGACAGTGGTGGCTCCGTGTCAGTCGGTGCGAAGGTCATAACTCCCTCCTGTTGTGCTGGCACATGGCCTGTCTGTTGTGCAATGGGCCGAGTGGCTCCCTAGGACCGACCGACCGATCGAGCAGGCCAGGCCAGGCCAAGCAGGACTGGGCAAAAAAGCAACAGAAACTGGGTGAGGGGAGATTTATGGTCATGACTCACCGTGCACTGACCGACCTCAACTTGCTCTAGGTCAACTTCCCACCCCCCCCCTGTAAGTGCCTGTCATGGAACAGTGAGTAGTAGGACCAAGCACTAGTAGGTCCCCGAGAGCAGCAGCATGCTGACCATCGGGGGGGGGGGGGGGCAGAGGGCTGATGCCTGTTTGAGCCGGCCGATCAAGCCGCAGCACCAGCTGCCGAAGCTGCTGCTGCTGCACAGTGAGGCTAGCCTATCGCTTAGCTTGCAGCTTCTCTCCTCCTTCGACGGCAGCTGCTCATTCGCATTCATGGTTGGGTTCCACGTCTGGCCGAATTATCTCCGCTCTGCCATTTCCTTTGGCACAATTCATTCTGCCTGTTACTCTTGATCTCAGCAGATTCTGACTGGGCAAGCACTGCCGACCAGAATGGAGCCGAGGTCACCGAGCCCAGCCCCAGCCCCTTGCGATTGGTTTAGGTACAGGCAGCGTGCCACGTGTGCAAGTGTGGACAGACGAAAGCAGACCTGCCGAAAGTTGCTCGTAACACTTAGTTATAGGTATTGGGATTCCAGTGATCTGCTGTCTAGTTTTATCCTAGTTTTGGCCTACGGAAAGCACTGTAGTGGGTAGTGCAGCAGAGCGAATAGTGACTGAATCGTTTCTGGCTCTGGCAGCAACACGGAGCAGTCGACCCAAGGATAGTACTTGGATCCCTTAGTCATGTCGGTCTGACTCGGAGGTCTAGCAGGTCTAGTTAGGTGTTGAACGGCTAACCCCATTCAAAGTCAGGCTTGGTTTTGCGGCACCTTCAGCCGACTCACTATTTTTGTCAATGATGCTAAGGCATGCAGAACGATTGACTGTTGACCCTATTGGCTACTTGGCTGGTCGCTTATCACAATGGTCTGCACGAGCTGAGTGATCACACAACTTAGCTTTCATCTTCTACTCGGGTCTTGCATATATATATATATATATATATATATATATATATATATATATATATATATAATTATAATATAAATATTATATAAATATTATAATAAATAATATAAATATTATAATAAATATATATATAAAATTAATTTGTATAGCACCCAAAGAAAACTTAATCTCTATTCAGGCACTTCACATATGACACTGGGCTCCTCGAGCCCACGACGTCGGTCAGACCTCGGTCGGGGGGGGGGCGACCACCTTAACCACTGGGCCCAACCAACGCTTGCAGATTCCTGAAGCAGTGATGAAGAAGTGCAGAGCACATTGCACATGCTCCAAGCGATCCCTTCCTTCCTAATTCTCTTTCTCTTTCTCTCTCTCTCTCTCTCTCTCTCTCTCTCTCTCTCTCTCTCTCTCTCTCTCTCTCTCTCTTAGAAAGAGAGAGGTAGAGAGAGAGAGAGGTAGAGAGAGAGAGAGAGAGAGAGAGAGAGAGAGAGAGAGAGAGAGAGAGAGAGAGAGAGAGAGAGAGAGAGAGAGAGAGAGAGAGAGAGAGAGAGACAGAGACAGAGACAGAGAGAGAGAGAGAGAGACAGAGAGAGACAGAGAGAGAGAGAGAGAGAGAGAGAGAGAAAGAGAGAGATAGAGAGAGACAGAGCAGTCAGACAAACAAAGAAACAAGCAAACAGAAAGACACATAAACAGAAATATATTTAGGTATGCATATATTAGTGCCCGACATAGTCGTTAAGCTGCATTTTCTAGAGGTTACCTGGCACATATGTAAGTTCTTACTTCACCACGTTCTGATTGTGCTGATAAAATCTATCCTTCGAAAACCGGAACTGTTTCAGCATTCATCTGAAACTACCCAATAAGTTTATTTTGCATGTTTTCACACCTAGTAGGCTAGCCAAGGTGGTAGAATTTCCACGTACTGGATATAGTTCGAACT
Source organism: Cristatella mucedo (assembly GCA_009760855.2). Classification (NCBI taxonomy): domain Eukaryota; kingdom Metazoa; phylum Bryozoa; class Phylactolaemata; family Cristatellidae; genus Cristatella; species Cristatella mucedo. Next base: position 5,209,354 of record WPIO01000022.1, on the reverse strand, counting down.
GACTTCTTGGGTATTACTGCCAAAATGAAAATAACTGGACACTGAATCCATCACTGGGGTGCACAAGCAAAACATGCCAATGCACCCATAATTCTTCTACAGGCTGTAACTAATTTTGGTCAGCTTAATTCTTTTTAAATTTTATTTCGTTGCTTCATGAAATTTTACATTTTCTACCCGTTTCAACCAGTGACCCATCGTATCCACCTGTTGACTTAAAATAATCCTGGTCGACAAAAGAAGGTACTTCTTTCATAAATAAGTAAGTACACCAACCTTTTTTTGCAGTGCTTTAATAATCTAAAGTTTAGCAGCAGCAGGTTTTCTCACTCAGAGGTAGCTTGGTTCAAGCTAACCGTGGCGTTTTAGGCTTCCGGTGCCTTCCTATTTGTTACTCAATGTTTGCAAGCATTAATTTAGGCCTCATAGAATTTTGACTGCTTTACTAAACGAGTCTGCGTTATTGCAAGCTGGTCTAATTTGCTTTAATAGAGCCCTAATAAGTTGACCCCTCAAGTATTCCTGGTACATCTGATTATTAGAAACCGTGCTGCTTACTGGGGCCCTTTACTATTTCGGCTCGGAAAAAGACTCGAGTATAGCACGTATAGCGTACTAGGCATTCGTCTACACCAGATAGTCCCTACTGGCCAGAGCTACTATTTTATTTTTGAAATATTGAGATATTTCAGCTATTTTGAAATTACTACACCTAATCAACACTTACAGCGAGTGACATTATGTACGTATTCTGTTTTTATTCGGCTATACAGGAAATTTAATCCCTAAGCCTTTTAAATTGGACAAAGTCCGGTGATTATGCTATACTATGTATATACTACAGTATGTATATACTATATATACCTGTACATACACATGTACATGTAATCACCAACATGCTTAAAACACACCTGTTTATTACAGCATTTAGTGGGTCTTTATGATTCGTCCTTCAGGTACATATGTATGCTTACACTGTAGGCTGCTTGTGGATGTTACCAACTATCATTTGGTAATATTTTCTATGCATCATCTGTAAAGTGCCAAGAACGAGATTAGGTTCTCTGACACCACTATATAAATGTATTATTATTATTCCCTTGCAGCACATGTAAAGTGCTTAGAAAGAGATTTAGCTCTCTGGTGGCAATATACAAATATATAATAATTATTGCATATTAATTATTGTGCACACAGATAGTTAAAGCACTATGTTTTGGAATACATGCTGCTACTATTCAGTGTAAACAGTCAAAATAAAAAAAACAGTAAGTCAAAATATATTTGTTAATGTATTTAAGTGGGTTCGGAAGCAGTGGCGGTTTTTGAAGTCTGTTCATGACAACTCCACCACAAAAAGTAAGAATTTTTGGATATGCCAAGTACCACTCTCTTGAATGGAATATCTCAATGACTGTGCCAGGCACTTCTTCAGGAATGAACTAGGCTTGAAACATTCGGTTTTGGGCATGCAAATATCTAGGGCCAGACCTAGTTTGCGGCTGCAAAAGAAATTGACTGTGCAGTTAGAGCAAGAAACTAGCCAACTAAGCTGCCTAATTGAAGAAGCTGTGGAACCATATAAAACTACACCTCTAGTCTTAGCAAGCACATGAGACTCCAGAAAGATGGTGATCTGCATGTATAAAAAAGTCTTCATTGAAATTACCGGAGTGCAGTTCAATTTAGTACATGACTTTGGACAACCGAGGAAGTGAAGACCTCAAAAATAGTTTATTCAGAAAGCACTGCTAGTTGGTGGTTTTCCACTCTATACCGTTATTGATTTCTGGCATCGAGATCAGGTCTTTGATTGTATGCTCTCAAAATCGCAAGCTTCACATCCTTGATGATACCTGAGAAAATGCCTGAGGCTTTAGATAGGGGCTGCTTATAGCGTATTCAGTAATCTCACCACGCAGCGCTCAGACGTTGCAACAAAATAATATCTTCGGAAATGGTGGCTACATCAGAAACCGGAAGTTGCTCCAGATAATACAATAACAAGGTGATTTCACGTTTTCACCTGGCAAGAAAACCAAGGCTGCAGTAAGTACGACTTGTTACAAACATGGCAATTTCATACGAATCCCACGTTCTGATGAACTGCTGTTGGCATAAAGTCCATAAAGCACTCAAGTATTTGAGGTTATATTTTGATCCTTAAGAAGTGTGGCTTCCACGGACTAGCACTGTCTAGATAAATCGAAAATGTAGATAGAACGCAAGGAGTCTGCCTTGCATTGTGCAGGTAGGGAGGAAGGGTTCAAAAACCTATGCTTTTCTAGTAAATGCTCCAACAATCGAACAATCGAAACTCCATTGCCCTACTCTCAGCTCTGCTGCGCTTAAAGCAGCCTCGTGTTCAACTGACCACTTTCGCGTGAGCTAAACCCCTGTACCGCCCGAATGCACTGTCAGTCTTTAATTGCAACAGGGGGGTGCTTGCTTGCAACCGGCTACGTATGATACTCTGCCTGCGGTAGGCGACCTGAGACTGTGCATCAGCTTACTCAGGTACATCCAGGCAGGGATAATTCCCATCGCATCCGATCTAGTGCTGTGTTGCCCAGCACACTTCCAAAATAGCCGAATCCATGTATAGCCATTAGAGATGGCTCCAAGTGAAGATGCAGGTATCCTGACGGTAGCCAACCGCTGTGGCAATGAATAGCGAGCGTCCCTTAATAGAATAAGTTCATCGACACAGTGTAAAAAAGTGGTGTACATCGGTTTCATTTGTCATTTCTGTTAGGTTTTGCTGTAGGCACACTGAAGGGGGAATGTCTGCAAGCCCGCCCCCCCAGGGGGGTCTCGGCCAACAAGGCAGGTGTGCTTGCTAAGCACCTAGCCACCTGCCAATCTCGTGGCTGCTCCGAGCAAGGTCACAGTTTGGTCTTTCTCTGGATTAGTCCTCACTATGCCACTGGGGTGAAGAAAGCAGCTGGGTAGCAGCAGTAGCGCTGACCATGAATAAGTTGGCAATACAGGATGATGTGATGGTCAGAAAGATTATGTAATTATCTGCACTGAAAACGTCTCCCTTTCTTCTCACGTGCATGCCGCAGCCCTTTGCTGCTGATGTGATTGTCTCGAAACACCATGCAGTGATGCCTATTTGCTTGCCGTGCTCTCTGTAGGTCGATGCATGCAGCGTGCAAGAGCGCTAAAATATTCACGCTGGGTTTTTCCTACTCTCACTCCTAGTCTTCCTTTACCCTTTGAGGTCAGCTCAGTAATGATTGTCACTCGTCTCACTCGTGCTTCTTTGAGTGGCATTCGAGCTGAGAGAGAGAGAGGGAGAGAGAGAGAGAGAGAGAGAGAGAGAGAGAGAGAGAGAGAGAGAGAGAGAGAGAGAGAGAGAGAGAGAGAGAGAGAGAGAGAGAGAGAGAGAGAGAGAGAGAGAGAGAGAGAGAGAGAGAGAGAGAGAGAGAGAGAGAGAGAGAGAGAGAGAGAGAGAGAGAGAGAGAGAGAGAGAGAGAGAGAGAGAGAGAGAGAGAGAGAGAGAGAGAGAGAGAGAGAGAAAGAGAGACAGAGAGAAAGAGAGAAAGACAGAGACAGAGAGAGAAAGAAACATAAGCTCAGGTATGTGGGCAGGCGACTTTGCTAAGTCGATGAAGCTTTGCAACCTCGGTGCAGAAACCCTAATTGTGCAGTCCTCCCGGAGGTGGTATTTAAAGTCCTCTGGCTGAGTGCGTCAGTATGGCAGCATTGACAGGGCAAGTGACGTCTCCAATGGCCTGAGGGTCTGGCGATGCTGCGCACATGACCTTTTTGTCTGATTCGTACTTGGCAAGCAGAAAGAGCATGATCTAATGCCGTGCGGCACCCATGACCTATCCCAAGGTTCATTTATTGATGTAAAGCACCCCCCATTGTCACCAATGTACGTATGCATGCGATGCACCGGCTGCTGCGTGCCTTTCCAAAGGGCCTAGATCTCGCAAGCGCTGTAGAAAACTGATGTTGCAGTGCAATGCTGCCCTTCCTTCATGCGACTGTATGAGCACAGGGTCTTTGCCACAGCCCATGCACGATCGGACCACAGCAGGAGCTAGCCGAGTAGCTAGCTAGCTAGCTCCAGGTACTGGCTACCCCTAAAGTCCTAGGTCAATCAAACGCTCGGCTTGCCAGGAACCTTGGCAGCATTCCTAAAAGAATGCCCTTTGTAATACTCGTGTGGGGCTACAGCCGGCAGCTGGGGGCTGCATGGGGATTCGCGAACAGCCAAAGCTCGATCTAGTGCCGAGCAGCATCCGGGCAGCATTCGCAGAGCTGAGAGCCGAGTAGTCTACTCATAGCAGCCAGGGGCTCAGCTGCTATGGCAGGAGAAGGGCTGGCTGAGGAGAAGCTTGTAGGCAGCAATTTCTGAGTGTGATGATACTGCTCTCGTTTACTTGCATCTAGTCAGGAACAGGTGAAAGCTCAGTAATCTATCCCCAAATGACACCCATGCCATATGTGCACAACAGCAACCTGGAGATCCATCCGGCCATCTATGCAGGCAATGCTGTAAGGCACCGCTGAGAGCCATCATTAGGATGCTTGCGAGCAACGGCTCACTCTGCGGCTGTCCCTCAAAAGAAACGAGCAGTAGCAGCACGCAGATTTGTTCCCCACATCCCGGCGCTTCTTGCTTGAGGTGCTGCTGCCAGATGCCAGTGCCTCTGTCCCACATGCAGCAGCCAGTGCAGAGCAGCAGGTGCTCACAGACTTGCCAGCTTGCTGCCTATGCCGTCTTTGCGGGTTTAAGGGCTGCAAGTCTCCTATAGACCTGTAGCTACACTGTCGGTACAGGACAGGCAACTAGGCCATGATACTGGGCTAGCTGGCCCCCACCCCCCCCCCAAATTGACCTCGGTCTGCTCATGACCTCCCATCCTTCCACTACACTCCCTGCTAGGGTAACCTACTTATTTCCACTCCCTGTAGCTGGCTGGCTGCACTACAGGCCTTCCAGACGTGGTGTGCTGTGTGGTATGAAGGCCACGGTAGTGGTGAACGCACGACGCTAAGCCATCGGTAGCGGCCACCTAGTGTTAATTGTAGTGAAAGCTCTCTTGGAGGAGCCAGTGCTCACTGCTGCTTCTGTTGGGCAGGCATGGTGGCTCAGCTGCTGCTTCTGCTACAGCTGCTACGGCGGCTACAGCTGGTGCTGGTCCTGTTGCTGCTGATGGTGGTAGGGGTGTTGGTGATGCTGGTGCTGCTGCCTAGGATTCCGCCGATGTCAATCGTGGCATTAGAAAAGGAGAACAAAGATCGACACGCCAAAGATGAAGAGGAAGCATGTGAGACTACGTACCAGAATCGCCAGGCTGTGAAGTGGTCCCCTACGTCAGGCAGCTAGCAGAATAAAAAGTGGACAAAGAAAAGAAGTAAACTTTCCCATTGAGCAGCAGGGCAGCAGCCACCAGCTTAGGCTACAACGAATGAATCCCCTTGCTAAAGAGCCGCATGAGCTTTTGATATGCGTGCCCAAGAATGCTGATCATGCGGGGCTTGCTTAAGGTGCTCGCCTCGAACCAACGTCAAGGTGAAAGCATTCGATGACCGAGGTCGTGGGCTCGAACCCCGTGGCATATATGAAGCGCCTGCACGGTTAATAAATGCTGTTTGACGCTATGCAAATTAACTACAATCATTTATACTTATAACTTGGCATGATAAAGTGTGGCAAAGGTCAACAACGGTAGCTGGCTTCTGACTTTTGGACTCCGGCCCAGCACTGGACGAACTATCCAAAATAGGACGGCTGCCCATGCTTGAGTATGAAGCAGGCTGTTTTATTCCGAACACCGCTTGTGCACGGAATAAGCCGCAATGGCTGGTGAGTCGTAATGGCTCACCTAGGTAAGGCGGTTGCTTTTCACGACCTCGGCCCCGAGGTCGTGGGTTCGAATCCTGCGGTGGGCGATCCTTTATCGCCACTGCAAGCGGTGGTGATAGCCGTAAAGGTTCTTCTGTCGCTATACAAAAAGAGGCTGTTAAATCAGCTAGTATTTATTTATTTAATGTGATTTTACACCATTTCATTAAGATGTCAAACTGCCTTTTATTTTTAGGCATATAGCCATGGCTTCTGTAGGGCATTAGTTTTCCGAAAGTAACAGTGAGTCACTAACACACACGCACAGACGCATGCACGGACGCGCACACATACACACACACACACACACACACACACGGACGCACGCACACACACACACACACACACACACACACACACACACACACACAGAGCTTGTGATGTTAAACGTTAGTGGGTGCATCTGAAGAGTGCCGGGTGCAGCTGCAGGCTGCTGGTTGCTCTCTGAAGGTGCTTCTGACCCTTCCATCATACGTTGGGGGAGGTAGCAGGAGCACGGCAAAAAAGCAAAGCCTGCTTCGTAGCTCTAGCGTGACAGTCACGTGCCATTCGGGCCTCACTAAAGCAGATGCTAGCGCCTAGAAAGAGACTTAGCTCTCTTAGGCCGCCGAGCAAATGTTGTAGCATTCTAATGCTGTGGCAGTTCAACATCGAAGTCACTCTCTTCCGGCAAGCAGCCAGCCCCCAGCCTCCCCCCTCCTAGATCATCCTCCGAGTCAGGTTCCCTAACAGGGGTACAGCTGAACGGCCAGTGGCCGTCAACGCCGGCATATTAAATATAATTCATTTGTATAGCGCCCCAAGAGAACTTGATCTCTCTTCAGGCGATTCACATGCCAGGGGCTCGAGCCTTGACCTCGGCAAGACCTTGGTCCCCGGCGGCATGAGCACCTTAACCGCTGGGCCAGACCAGCTCGGGCTTGACAAAGACTTCTCTGAGACTGCAAGGTTTTTTGCAGGGCGATTATCCAATGCATAAAGCTCTCCAGGCTGGTGAATCTATCGAGTGAATGTGTGAATGGCTTGCTTCCTTTGCAGCAACTGTAAAGCACCTAGAAAGAGATTGAGGTCTCTGAGGGCGCTTTATCAAATGTATTATTAATATTAATGGCAAATCTGTCGAGGGAGTGATCGCTTGCTGAACTCATCGGTACCGAATGCCTGGCCATCGCCGATAGGCTAGCGCGCAGCACCTGTGCTCATGAACAATGCAACCGAATGTTTTAAGCAGCTACAAGGGATTCTGTTCGACACACATACACGAATGCTAGTAACACCCATCACTCTATGAAGTCACAGCCAATCTTTCTTCAGGTTGTCTATTACAAGAACTGTGGTGGTTTCCGATTGGTCGACCCCTCAAACTTGGGCTGGGTAGTTGAAACAGCAGGGAGTAGGTTCGTCAGTTGTTGCGGCACCAAAGATGTACACCCTAGCTTATAAGCTAATCTTAAAGAAAGTCTAAACTTACAAATGAATGAAATTACTTACAAAATTGAATATTGCTGACATAAAAGGAAAAGTTGTAGTTGCACATTGGAGGGCACAGCATGCAATTACCACATACGTAACTCCTAAATAAAACAGACTGCCAGCCAGACACGTCTGCATTCGTCTGGCATAGATGAAGCTGCAAGCAAACCAGGATCTTAGCAGGCGCCATAACCTGGCTGCGACTGTCACCAGGCTATATTATGTGCTGGCGATCACGGCAACATTGTTGAAGCTGTTGCCTGCGATGGCAAACTTCAAGATTCAAGAAAATCTCCTGCTGATTTTGTTTTGATGCTGTTTTGACTTGAATTTTGATTCCGAGCTTGACCAAAGTTAAGCAAACTGACGAAGAGCTGCATATCATAATGTAGAGGTGGCTTCTCCGACAATGATCCCATGTACTTTGCAACTTAGTGAATGCGATGCCGTTACCTTTGTGTTCGTGAAATTACAGCCATGCTATGGTTGCTAAGTCAGTGTGTCGCAAAAGCAAATTTGTCTCACTGCTTATTCTAATTTGCAGCAAACTAACTGTTCACCATGTTTCGAAAGTCTGCCGGTTGGTGCATGCTTTAAAGAGACGTTGGACACTGAAAGTGGTCTCTCATACCCCACTGACTGTCTAGCTCAATTTAAGGAAGACAGGTTTGGATGGCTGAGGCAAGGCCAGTAGTGAGTGATCACGATAAGTCGAAGTCGCCGGTGCCTTTGCACCGGTGCAGGGAGGTCTGTTCCTCCCTGGGTTGTCTTCACTAATCCCATTCTAGTTTCCGATTGTTCGAGTATCTATTAAGATAGAGCCTGCAGTTAAGATGAAGATACGACATCAACAATGACAGCTTCAAAAAAGGTGGCTAAAAATCCTCGGTAGTAAGTCGAGCATGAGGTGGCAGAGCCGTTCCTTTGCAGAAAATGTAAAGCGCTAGAAAGAGATTGAGTTCTCTGAGGGTGCTTTATCAAGTGTATTATTATTATTTTTATTATGAACGATAACACATACCATCGTTTGTTGTGTTAGGTTTTTACTATTATTCTGGCTGATGATGGCCTTAATTTATGGAGGGGGCTGTGCAACATCAGCATCTGAATTACAGTGGCTAAGAACAGATTATACGAGAATCTATGGCCAAGGCAGCATACAAGCAGAAGCCATATAGTATGCCATTTGTGCTCCACTAGTTTGTGCCTTGGCATTGGAGCTGGCCACAGAGCCCTTGGAGTAGGTCACAGCCTCTGTTAAACGTCTACAACCCTCCCTCGATGTCAAATAGGCTTCTCTACATTATATATATTGACTTATTACCTTAAGATATAAGAGTTCTTCGTTGCTGCCGTGTTCTGCTTTTTTCGGCATACCTACCTGCATTGGCGCTTCATCGACAAGTTGGTAGCTGTGATTCCAAAGCTTAGGGCTTCACCGGTCTGTATCTCGAGTCAGCAGGAACTAGCAGTGTTTTCGGCTTAATTCTGTCAGGACTTGGAAGTCGTACACCTGCTTATACCTGCTGTTGCTGCAAGATCTGTTGCTGCTAATAGGGCTTCTGTTGCTGCTAGTGCCGATACTGATGCTAAGGGTGCTGCTGCTAGGGATGTGGCTGCTGGTGCTACTGCTGCCGCCACTTGTGCTGCTGCTTGTGCTACTGCTAGCGCTGCAGCTGCTGCAGCTTGATTCCAACATGCCAAGCACTTACCACATCATGAGCCCCATGTAGGATATTTGAACTGCTCTCCGAAGCTTAGGGCACTGTTCCCACAGCCCAGGCACTCATCTGCTGGCTGTAGTTGCAGCATGGACCACAATATTTTTCAATTCCTTGTGGGTTTGGGCTCGGCTTGCGTGCAGTTCGGCAGAGCTACTCTGGACAGGAAAAACAACCCGGCGGCAGCACCTGCAGCTGGCCATCAGCACCAGCAGCCGGTGAGCTGATGGGCTCAGGGCTTCGGTGGCTGGTGGGGCTATCGAATGCCTGGCATCCACCGTGCATCCACCGGCCACAACTAGACATTGTGCCATGACTAGAATCACGCAGGACTGGACAGCGCTGAGAAATCCCAGCCCGGCCAGCCGCGATTTAGCCATACGAAACCTCGTGATTTCCCAGGAAAGGAGCCGTGCCAGCAGCCGTGGAGAGGTTGAGAGACTGAGCCCTAGCTTCCTGCTGCCTCACTTTAATCAGCCTCCGTTGGAAGACTGGTAAGTTGAGCCGATGAAAAAGTTGGGGCTATTGAACTGTGATGTAGAAGCCGGGGCCTGGGGGCAGGACACCAAAGGGAATCGTGAAATCGGTGCGCCAGCTATTTGTACCATGCCAACGTGACACATCACTTCCGGCATGTGAACTTTTGGGTCGTGAGCACCCACGAGTCAGACCGGTGGCAGCCAAAACATCGTGCACGGCAGCCTGCTGCTCGGAGCGGATTAGTATTTGCTGCTACACGTGGTGGGCCGCCACCACCGAAGTGCCTGTCAGCGACCGGCACTCAACCGGCAGCTTACGCCTACATCGGCCACCGAGCTGCTACACTAGCGTGGGGCAGCACAGCAAGTAGACATCCGCAGGCGGCAACCGTGGCTGCTGCCACGTCAGCTAGCACTCTGTCGTATGACCGGGGCTGGACCGTGGCTGGCTGCTGCGAGCACCAGGCTCTGTAAGCGGTAATCAGATAGGCTGCTCACTATCTGGCAAACGGATTGCACCGGCTCTTTGAGGCTCGTTGTTGCTCGCTTTGTCTTCTGAGTGCAGGCGAGATTGCATGCACATAGTATTCTTCAAGTATTGCATTGCTCAACTTAATGCAGCTGTGCATTCCGAGTGCCAGAGGGTTTGGGTAACAGAATGCTGCTTTGGTTGGAGGACCGAGTTTGTCTTGTAATAGCTATTCGGTCCTCGTACTTCAACTGCTCAGGTTTTGCTGTCTGTAAGAAAACATGACATTTATTTAAGTTTCTTTATTACTGTACCGTATGTCTCTGTTCCTTGCTCAAAGAATGCAAGCCAGCATTCTTAGTTACTAACTGCTTGGCAGCAGTACCCTGTTTTTCTTTTAATTTAATTCCTTTGTTGCTTTCACAGCAAGCACACAGTCATAAAGCACTGTTCAGCACCCTGACTCCCGCCCCCTAATGATTGCCACAGTTAGCAAACATGTGCAGGACCAGAACAACGCTCAAACCAGGACATGCCACGACTGGAAACCTGTATAATAATAGTAATAATAATAATGTTGCACTTGATAAAGTGCCCTCAGAGAACTTAATCTCTTTCTAGGTGCTCTACATTTGCTGTAAAGTGAAATGCAATTGAATGGTAAGGAAAATCATGCTTGAAAAACAAAAGAAATGAATAACATGGTTAAGGGTGACATGCACAGGGTCAGCATGCAAATGTGGTTAGTGGCAGCATTCAGCATGCACAGTGTCAGCACGCATAAGCACATGAAGGACGAATCACAGGGACCCACTATATGCTGTCCTAAATAGGTGTGTTTTTAAGTTCCTTTTAAATGTGGTCAAGTCAGGGGATGTTCTGACGCAGGTCGGGAGGGAGTTCCAAGCTTTGGGAACATACGAACTAAATGCACGGTCTCCAAAGGATTGGAGGTTTGTACGAGGTATTTTTAGACTGTTGGATTCCGAAAAGCAGGTGGTACTATGATTGGCCTGATGGGGTAGTAAATCTGAGAGATAGGTTGGAGCCATAGAATGAAGGGACCTAAAAGTGAGCAACAAAGCCTTGAAGTCAATCCGTTGCTTGACTGGTAGCCAGTGCAGGTTGGCGAGAAGTGGAGTAATGTGGCAACTGCGACGCTCACGACAGACAAGCCTAGCTGCAGAGTTTTGCACCAGCTGCAATCGCCTGATCGCACATGCTTGTAGGCCAGTAAGCAGTGAGTTGCAGAAGTCGAGACGGGATGTCACGAATGCATGGACCAACTTAGATGTGGTATCCTTATCGAAACAAGCCCGAGTTTTAGCAATGTTATAAAGCTAAAAATAGGCAGATTTGACTGTGGAGCTGATATGGTCGTCTAACGAGAGGTCGCTTTGGAATATGACACCAAGATTTCGAACTGATTCAACTGGAGATATGCTGGCAGAGCCAATTTTAAGAGTCAGCCTTTCCGATCTCTGAATCACACTGGGTTTGCCCATAACTAGTAAGTTAAGAGTGCATTAGACGTGCAAAAGTGCATAATAGCAGCAATATCACCGATCTCGCTTCGAGAAAGGCAAAACTCCCTGCGGCAGTCAAATCGAGAAGGCTACAATCTACACGATGAGTGTTTGGATGTAAACCCTACCAGAACTATTGGAGCTGCCACTAGCGCAGGGCTTAGTGCCGGCTGCGTCTCAACGTTGAACTAATCTATCATTTCTCTTCGGCGATCAGGTGCAATTTCGTCACAATTAGATGCCCCAAGACTCCTCCTCCTCCTGCTCATGCTGCCACCTACTGCTGCTGTAACTACTGCTTCAGCTACTGCTGTTGTTGCTGCCTGCAGCTGCTACCAGTGGTGGTGCTGCTGCCTGATGGCTGCTCTCATGCTGCGACTCGGTCCTTCTCGAGTTTTGCTTGCTTACCTAATTGTTATGCAGCATTTGTGCTGAATGTTTACTTTCGGTAGCTGCTGCAGTGATCACTGTCTGTTGTCACTACTTGCTGCTGGAGCTGGTGCTGCCATTGCTACCACCTCAGCCCATCCCTCTGCTGCTACCTCTGCTGCTGCAGTTACTACAAAGAGATTGGCTATATAAAAAAATCCAGTAATGATACTTACACTAAAAGCAGAAACCAAATTGGCCTGCATGAGCAAGTAGCTTTAAAAAGCTAAACCTACCCTGAGGCATTTAATCCCACAACAGCAATCTATTCTGTGCTGTTTGGCTGCACACTGACACCAATCGAAGATTGCTGATCCAGCAGCACAAATAATGCTGCTGGATCAGCATTAGCTTCAGCGAAACCTCGGATTATGACTAGCCATTAAAGCTGCTAGAAAGCTGCTAGCTATAGAGGATAGGCTCGATTAGGCCGATATGGTCGATAGCTAAGAGGCCACATTGTCAAGGCATGTGGCAGTGTCTGGCGGAGCAGCATACAGGTATATATTCCTGCCTGAACCAAGATTCGGAATGAGCTTCTTCGAAATAATCAGCAACAACAACAACAATCAGGTGACAACTCGGATGTCCAACAACCTGAATGGCAATTGTGAGAGAAAGCATTGCCTTGGTCAGGAGTGCATGTGTCCGAGTAGCCCCCTCCCCCCCCCGGGGTAGCAGGTGCTCGCACTTTACGAATCATGTCATGTGTGCGAATCCTGTAACGAGTAATCTCTTATTGCACACTGACAAGCTATAGTGTAATGTCATACATCTCTGTCTGTACCTCCACAAAGTCACTAAGACTAAGTGGGTGTTACGAAGAAGAGTTTTCTATAGCACACTCAATGCCTAAGCAGCTTTCAGCAAGCATGTCTTGGCCAATAAACTGCATCATTACAACAAAGAGAAAGTGAGAAAGCACAGCTGAGTCAGGAGTGCAGTCGAGGAAGTGAGTAGCATGGAAGTAGCAACGGCGATCGCCGTTAAGGCCCTTCTGCCACTATGTACATGAGGCTGCTCAATCAGCTAACCTTCACTTTATTTGTGGAAGTCAGCAGAAATGTCCCATTCTTGTGCAAGAAGTACATGCAGACAGAGCAGCAAGAAATTCGTTAAGGGGCTGAGCACGTAAGGGGTGCTAAACCTTGTGAAGGGCTTAACTTTGACCTACAGCAAACCAGCCAATAATTCATTGCCTGCAACAAGACCCTTCTGTCAGGCTTAATGGACCTGTAGACTGCCAGTCCCCTTCACTAAACCCCTGCATTCTGAGATCATATGGTGCTGCTACTGCTGCTGCTGCTGCTACTGCTGCTGCTATACGTGGATTTGATGTTAGGCTGCTGCTTGTGGTAGCAACAGCTGCAAATCAACCTTGTTTGCTCTATTTTCACCATCACTGCCAATGCCACGGCTGCTGCTGCTGACGTCACAGCTGCAACTGAGCAGTTGAAGATCAAAGCAGCAGATGATTGATGGCATAAGATGCAATTGCCAACTGCATGAAACCGAGTCAAAGCTAATAATAGTTATTATTATTATTATGCATTTGATAAAGCGCCCTCAAAAACTTAATCTCTTTCTAGGCACTTTACATTTTCTAGAGACTAAACCCATGTACCTAGCTAGTACTGTCCATCTGGCCGAACTGACCTAAGCTGCCCAGCTGGAGACAGACCTCCATTGCTGTCATCAGACTTTCTATTGGTCGGCCATGGTAATGTCCAACGGCTGCTGCTGGCATGTAGAAACAATGTGAAGCAGAGAGAAGTGAATGCATTGGCTGGATCGTGAGGGGCATCAGGTTATTAGGTCTTGAATCCAGTGTAACTAAAACCCTTTTCTCGGTAGCCATTTGAACTGCAGTCCACTAGAAGATAGCACCACTGCAGCCACCTGTCACAGCCACTCTATGGGTCCATGACCCCAGCTAGTGGTCCTTCATCGACTGTGAGGAAGGGTGCAGGGTGGGTGCAGCACCAGCACAATGGCAACATCAGTAAGCTGTCGGCTGATGATTCATGCGGTCAGCAGCATCGGTAGCAGCAACTGCCGAGCTTTGATGATACTGCAGATGGAGAGCTAGTGGGGGAGCATCCATTGCTGCCCTGTGTTGTTGTTACGCATTCTCCTTTGTAACAATGGTTTTGGAGGACCTCTGATTAGTCTAATAACGCGTCCTTTCTCGCCCAGCCTTGCCCAGCAGCCTGGGCGATGTAGCTGATGTGATGGGTTATCACTCTCCAAAGAAACCCATACTGACTTTGAAAAACAGCACGCCTTCATCGTGGCGCACACACAATGCACTCTCATAAGCAGCCACTCTGAAGAGTGCACTGCCTGCAACAGTCGTCAATTGTAGCTGCTTGGCACAGCCAGTGCTGCTGCTGCTACTGCTATGGCTGCAACTGCTGCTACTCCTGCCTGCTGCTGCTGGGTCCAGCCCTCAAGACATTACGTAAAGACAAGTCGTATACGTCCTGCAACACCGGCTGTTGATTAAGCCGTGCTTACATATTTTCCGTATTATCAGAAGCTGTACTGCAACTCGCTTTGCACTCCATCGCACAGGCCGCCGGGCTGCTGCTGCCAATGGTCATCATCTTGCAAGCATTGTCAGCAGCACCCAGGATTAGCAGCACTGCACTGCACTTCGCAGATGCAACACCATGCAATGACCATGCTGTGACACCGTCTGCCGAGCATTGCCCAAGCTGAGTTACAGCAGGCATGCACCGCACTGGCTAACGCAAGTGATCCGCTGAGTTTGGTGACAGCAGCACGGCCTGCAGACTCAATCACTCAGGTCACTGCTGCTGCTGCTGCTGGTCTCCCAGCGTTTCGGCGTTACTATTTGGAAAGCTCTGGCTGCCAGTATGCCTCTCTTTGCTCCAATCCTTGCACACAGGGCAACCTGTCGAACAGTCCTTTCTCTGATTGTTGACTGCAAAATCACTTAAGGAGCTACTGCCCTAGCAGGCTGGTAATCATCATCGTCATCATGAATGTCGACAAAAACCATTCCACAGAGAAGAAGAGCTGGCCAGGGAAGGAGCTGCCACGGTTCCCACTTGATCAATTACTATTGACAACAATGTATACACAGACCCAAAAGGCCGGTCCACCCCCTCAACCTAGCTTGGCTCCTTCGAAACTAGTTGAACTGCTGCACCGGTTTCAGCCTTTTAGTGCCCTGGGGTCCTCTAAAGACAAGGATTTAGTTGTTCCATTCCAAAGTTTGAAGGTCGTTGGCGACAGAAACTTATGCTCTGCACGTCCTAGACTGTGGAAGTCACTTCCACAATTCTTACGCACCAACATCTACACTCCTGCCGCCGACTGAGATGTAACCTTTCCTGGGCTGCTACTTCCATGCTACTCACATCATCGACTGCCAGTCTGACTCTGCTATACTTCTCACTGTCCTTTTGTTGTGTGAGATGAAGTCTGATGGCTTTGGTAAGGGCACCGAAAGAGGTTAGGCTCTGAGTGGGCTATATAAAACACCATATAGTCTCTGCGGCTTTGTGGACTTACAGACAGATATACAAAGGAAGTTAACGAGGAGGGATTTTGTAGTACGCAGGCAATGGCACAGTAATGAGTGGCCTTGCTGTAGACTGAAGGCTGCTATCGACCGATTTAACTTGTGGCCTCGGAGCAAACAGACCTGCAGTCGTAGCCTGGGAGATGGGGCCGGTGGCACGTCCCCTGCAGTACCGGCCCCCAAGCAAGCATTTTAACATCTCTGCTTTGGTGCTGGCAAGAAGGATCACACAAAATCTCTTGACATGGCACTCTAATGGTCACTAATTCGGATCAAGTGACAGATGGCACGTTTTTATACAAATTGCAAGAGTCACATTCAAGAAAAAGGCTCGTTTGAAGGGCTGAATTTGACCATGTGAACGATGTTAGCTTACCTATTTTTCGAAAATAGGCAACGCCGTAAGCCTGAGAGAGAGAACGTTCCATCAAGTTAACAGGACACTAGAAATGGAGTGACATGAATGATTGCTTATCAATAAACACCGGATGCACTGCAAGCCCCTGTTAGCTCTAGGAAAACATATCTCAGAAGTGGAATGAGGCTTCCAGCTTGCAGAAGCTCTAGCCTCTCTAGACCTGCTCTTGCACTGCAACTTATTTTATCCGGTTGATGGCCTTGTCGAGCATTGAAACTGCTCTATGGTTGCTTTGCTTCGGCAAACTTGTAGAGATAGCAGTTAGCAGGAGGTAAGGTACTTGCTCTTCACTAACCAGGTCGCGGGTTGCAATCCTGCAATGGGCGATCCTTCATTTCTAACTGCAAGCAGTTGTGATAGCCGTTAAGGCTCTACTGCTGCTAGACAAATGAGGCTGTTAAATCAGCTAAACTGATTGGTCCTGGCCTCCTTTGAATCGATCCGGCAGGGGGGGGGTCTGTTAGGCGATTAAGCAGTCCTTCACAGACACGTCCCGTCAGCCATTGTAGGACTGACTGCCGATGGCAAGGTCAAAGCCAGGTACATCCTTAGGTCGGTCATTGTCCATGGAAATACCAGCGGTCTATAGCAAGCCAAGAGTGAGCTGCATCTAGCGAAACTCAAGAGAGTAAGCTGTCCTTGCTCCACCCCACTCAGTCACTAATCTACTGCCTTGCTAGCCTGGTCCATCTTGGTGGTGCAAGCGGCTGAGGTGATTAGAGGGCCGCTTTCTTTCATCTGCCGACAAGGTCGGCACAGTGCTGGAAGTCCAAAAACCAGTCGGAAGTGCTCGGGTCTACAGCCAACCGCTCGAAGCTTGGGACAAGTAGACCCTAGCCATCAGGCTAGTAAGCTCTGTAAAGGGCCAATCTATTCCCTTCGACTGTTAATGGCAACGAAGCGGCCACGCTTTAGCTTTATGGAAATTGGCTGACAGGCAAGGCCTAATGGTGGATCGAGTGCCAGGCAGCCGAGCCGTCTCTCCAGACTAATCTCGGTGGGTATGTCGGTGCTGATTGACCGAGAAAGAAGTGATCAGATAAATCAGCCCTCTGCCCCACACGACCAGAAGCAGGAGCAGAAGCAGGAGCAGGAGTGAGATGCAAAGAGCAGAAAAAGAGCAGCAGCAGGAGAGAGAGAGAGAGAGAGAGAGAGAGAGAGAGAGAGAGAGAGAGAGAGAGAGAGAGAGAGAGAGAGAGAGAGAGAGAGAGAGAGAGAGAGAGAGAGAGAGAGAGAGAGAGAGAGAGAGAGAGAGAGAGAGAGAGAGAGAGAGAGAGAGAGAGAGAGAGAGAGAGAGAGAGAGAGAGAGCCAAGAGCACGAGATGCGCTATTGATTGATGTAGGCATTTAAGTGCTCAGTCGGCTTGCTCTCTGCTTCTCGGTTCTGTGGTCGTCGTCGACATCCAAGCTCGTTCCAAAAACAAAAACCTGGCAGCCCTTGCACCCGGGCCTTGCTTGAGAGCCGGCTTGCCTGCTGCTCCTAGCCGGCAACCCAAGTGCTTGCTGCTGCAGACCTGTTCGCGATCTCGGGCCTGCCTGCACGTGCTGCTCCTCAGCAGCACGTGCAGGCAGCAGAGGGCTGATAGCCAAAGGTCGAGGCATGGTCGCACTTGACCTTTGACCTTTGCCCTTGCTCGGCTCCGGTGGACCGTCCTGGTGGCCGGCTGCTGCTCCGGCTCCTGTAACAGACAGCATCTCGGACCGCGTGTACCGATCTCCAAATGCTGGCAGTAGGATTTCCACTTGCCGATTTGCGCTAACAAACCGCAAGCCAGTACTTGTCCTGCTCTGGGCACTTTGGGCAAGAGCAAAACTTGCAGGGTAACTCTCAAGATGCTGCTCGGCATACTTATCCCGGCACTATAGCTTGCTGGAATAGTGCAGCAGAAATCTCGTTTTATGGCCATCGCTTTGGCTTTCATCTGCCCGTATCAAAAAGTGTGGCCGATCGACATTAGAGGTTGGTGATCGCCTATTTAATCCGATCCCTATCACAGAAAACTCCACCTTCTTGCTGCTTGCGCCAGCTGCAGCCCCCACATCCCATGCCATCCCATGTGCAATGAGCATTATCCTTGGTCCGCGCGGCTTCCTATCAGCATAAATACAACCAATGTTATCGGGTCGTTTCTCAGCCGCAATAGCACTTCCATCTTTTTCCCAGGCAGCTCTGCAGAGATGCTCCTGTTGCAGCTGACTCTGCTGAGGGCAAAGTACTGTTCCAGGGTTCCACATGTGGCTGACACCAGCTATCTGGAAACTTTATTAACTGGAAAGAGGGTAACGGCTCGAGCAATGCCCCTGGGCTAACACCCAGGTGTTAGGTACTCATACTTCGCGACCCAGGTCGTGGATTCGAGTACTGTAGCAGACAATCCTTTATAACCTGCTGCAAGTGGGCGATAGCCACGGCGACTCTTTTGCTGCTACATAAAAGAGACAATTTACTCTGCTAATATCTACGTTTTGCGCACACTCAAAAAGAGAATACATTCACATCTAAGTCAACGACATATACACTACGTTAGGAGAAATTGCTTGCTGTGAGGCCTTCATTCCGTTAGCCAGACGGCTACTGCAGAATGGGCCTTCAATTCCGAAAACGTCGGTCCGATTAGTGACGACGCCTACAAGGCAGCAGCTCGTGCACATGCTCTTGTGGACTCCTTGGTCTATTCTATTCATCAAGTGCTGGGACGATGCCAGGATTGCAGCTGCTGCAGCTACCCTGGCAGCTACTCTGGCAATCAGGTGTGGACGGAGGAGGCAGTGCACTTTCCACTGAACTGCGCTGTTCAAAAATCCACGGCAGGCAATACAGAACCTCGACAGCAGAAAGATCTCCGAGGAGCTCCAAAGCTTTTAGAGCATCCAAGAGAAAGGAAGTCAGTTCCTTTCTTGGATGCTCAGCAAGCGACAGCTCTTCAACCCTGTTTTGTTATGCAGCTAGTGATCGCTCGTTGGCACATAAAGAGCAGAGGATATTCCTCATCGGTAGCCGAGAGAGAGAGAGAGAGAGAGAGAGAGAGAGAGAGAGAGAGAGAGAGAGAGAGAGAGAGAGAGAGAGAGAGAGAGAGAGAGAGAGAGAGAGACGGCTTATGGCATTCAAGTCTAATACAAACTAACATCTTCAGACGGTAGAGCAGCCACCGGGATAAGGTGTATCCTGCATCGGCGGGTTGCTCGAGCTCTGGGGTGGCAGGTGACAACACCAATCTATGCATAAGTTATGCTAAACTTGAAGTGCGCTGGCTGGAGGTACCAGCTCGAATCTCGCGTGCAAAGCATGCCTCAATTCGACAGCAGGCAAAGCACTCCCGAAACCCAGCCGGCTGGGTGGCTCTCTGCTGCAGGTTGTCTCTCCTGGTTCCTGTATCATAAGTCAAGTACAGCTGGCTTAGTTGGTGCTACCGAAGAGTAGGGAAAGCAGTTAAGCAAGGCTGCCGAGAGTCGGCTTCTCAGCTGCTTGCTTCTCTTGTCTCGAGCCACGAGGGAACCCCACGACGCCCGAAGCCCCGCCCCCAACAAGCAGTCTCTCTCCTTCCCCCCCCCTGCAACCCCCTGCGACCTTAAACCTGACACGTGCGTAGGTCGGCAGTGGCTGGCTCCACTTGCTCCTTGCTTCGGAGGCTACACTACACCGGCTCTCTACCCTGTCAGTCTTAAGTGTGCCGATAATTTCGACACGAGCTCTTCAAAAGGAGATGCTTCACCCCAGGAGAGGTGAGGCCTCTCCCTCCCCTGCGAAAGCAGTTCGACTGCCGGTCCTACCCCAGCACTGCACCACTCCCCACCCAGCTGCTGCATCACTCTTTCATTGGAAACTGCTGCATCATCCCCCAAAAAATATATTTCTCTCCAACTGAAAGGTGCCGGCTACCTGTGCACAATCTTCCTCTCCAAGCGATCAGATAGAACAGCTAGCCTTAGGCGATGATGCCCAAGTCCTGCTGGGATGCTTTGAAAATGAACGGCAGTGATGCTAGATCCTATGCAAATGGTTCCTTATTCTCTTGCAGACTTTTTTTGTAGTTGTACTTTCTAGTGCAGCTTGATTGTCTAGCCTTCGAACGAGTGCTTTTGCAAACTACTTTTCTTTTAGAAATCTGGATTCCGACCTCAGGAACGCATTATCGATGAGGGTTGCAGCTGCGGCTTTGCCATTTGCAAAAAGCACTGTGTAGCACATCATGTAGCCTTCACACACATTTAAATGCTGGATCTGCACCGCGTGCCCCATGCCTTTCCCTGAACTGCCGGGTGATATTCTCACGCGAGCAATCAGTTGCTGTCGTAGGGTCACACCAGCTAACTTTAGGGGAAGTATCTCTGTCTAGACAACGATTGCCTAGACAGTTGTCTGCGGTTACATGCAACCACTGAAAAGCATTAGCCGGTAGCATATTCCGTGCTTGCTTACACAGGCATGCCGTCCTCTCAGCAGCAGCAGCAGCACCGATCGCTGGATCCTCAAGGACTCGAGGGTTTGCTTGCATCGGGTCCCATCCCGGCAAGCAGCCGCAGGTAGTGGTGGTGGTGGTGGTTCACCAATGTCAACCTTAGACCACCTGTCGTTAATCCTGCCTCGCCCTCCTCCCCCCAGCCTTTCGGTGCCCGGTGGGGGGCGGGGGGGGGGGGGGAGGCGGTGGTGGGGCCCTCCGGCTGGAGCTGCTGCTGCACCTCATGCCCTGCTCTGCTCGGTCCACTGCTACAGCACAGCAGGTGCAGCTGTAGCAGGCAGACGAAATTATAGGCTCAGAATCCTGCGATCAGATTACCTCGGAGAGCTGCTGCTCTCAACTGCATCTGAATCCTTGAAAGCCGATTCGGCTACATATACAGCCCGGCTGCACAGACAGTGAAGAGCATCGTTCGGAAAGCTGATCACTATTTGACAAAAATGTAGCCACCCCCACCACTGCCTGACACCCGATTCGTCTAGGGAGGTCGGCTTGCCTTAAAGATGCTGCTATGATGATGACTCATGGCCAGCCATACGTGAGCAGACTGGCTGACTCACGTGGCAAGCAAATGGACCCAAACTTTTCCCTCTTCGGACGTTTCATGAATGCATGAAGCTTCTGATGGGCAGAGCTACTGAGAATGTCTGCATCCTCAGCCAGAGCAAGCAGGACATTTCTTGACTTAGTCTTCAGGGCACCTCTTCCGGCTGTGGCCAGTGTCGGCCGCTAATAGAAGTAAGAATTACAGCTCCTCTGTAGTGGCATGTCGTCACCAGGTAGCAACACAGTTCACAGGCGAAATCGCACGCGGTCGATGTACCTACATCGTATGTAATAGTAACAACACCACAGCTAAGCACGGTTATTAGCTGCTAGCTTCAAAACCCAAACTAGTGGTATCACTTTAAAATGCACCCTTTTAAACTGCTACACCTGTAGAGTTGTAATCTGTGTTTAGTGGATCCATGCAGTAACAATCTGCAAATATGTGCAGCATATAATCACTGCACTATACTTCTGGCCCCAGCCGAAGGCATTTAACATGTACAGGGCCAAGTCTAACCCTAATAAGTGCATGACCAACTACGAATTTACACATTGCAGTGTGACAACTCGACTTTTTTGGTGTTGGAGGCAGACTGCAGAGTGAGCAATCATCAAAGCAGACAATACGTATAGCCACCACAAGACTCTTCTCGGCACTGGTAGCAATGTGAGTCACTTACTGCAATTATTCAAGAAAATTCATCTAAGGCCAAAAATTACACTCACCTTAGGTGTGTTGCAGTCCTGTTGCTTCTTGGAAATTCTTGCAGAACCGAGCCTTAATATAATAAGATATAGTAATAATAATGGTAACAATAATAATAACAATATTACATTTGTAGAATGCCTTCGGAGAACTGAATCTCTTTCTTGGCTGTTTACTTATGCTGTAAACACATTATTATCAAAAAGATATTGTTACTCTGCAAAGCTCAACTTATAGAGCAGTGGTTTCCGCGATAGGCATGTATACGTCACTAAGAGCAAGAGGTGTGCCGACACAGGATAGCTGCTGTTGCATTACAATGCTAAACGCAGACACAGTGTTTTAGCACCAGGGTAAGGTGTTCACACTTCATGGCCCAGGTCGCCGGTTCGAGTCTTGCTGCAGCAGGCAAGTCTCTATTGGTTGCCGAAAACAGGGTGAAAGCCACTAACAATCTTCAGAAGGTAGGCAAATGAGGTTGCTGAATAAGCCAACCATTACTTTGTTATCAGAGATACGCTATGGTTCTGTGAGCCTGCAAGAGATCGTATGCATTTCCATATTCATATTAGAAATTGCAACTGACGTTCATGCGACCCCATCTCGACTCTACACTCATGTAGTCACGCAAAACCACAGTCATTTGCACAAGGGCTGTGCGCCAGCTTGCACATCAGTATAGCTTATCAGTGCCCAGGGCCCGCAGAAAGCTTTGCTTACCTTCTGGAGCGACAGCTGTCCATTAGTCTCGCGAGGCCAGTCCATGCAAGTCAGATACATCAGAAAACAGGTAAGCACATCAGGGTCGAATGTCAGTCAGCATGACATGTATGCGCTGATGTGTCGATGAGGCGATGTGTTCTCTTATGCTAGCTGCAATTGGTGAGCATTAATACAAATCATTCATCAAAACTAACAATTTTTGCTCAAAACCGTAGATGATAGAAACGTGCTTGGCCTGTGCCATGCTTGTGGCCAAGAGAGGAGTATGATAAGCTTGATGACTAGAGTTTCTCTTCTTGAATCTGTCGGAAATCCGGTCGGTTTCTCTACCGATTACTGGCGTTCATCATGAAACCAGCCGAATATCTCTTTCTCTGACACTGCCTGTTAACCCTTTCTACAACGTGCACTATAATTTGTGGAATGCATGTAATTCCGTACATTTGTTCAGGCAGGGCCGTGCAACGGAGACTGTAAGGTGCAGGGGACAGGGCAAGCTGACTGCCTGCAGCTAGTCCTCAGCTGGGACTGGTAATTGACCTAGATCACCAACCTAAAATCACAGTCAATAGCTTGGAGCCACTTCCCTACCACAACTGCTGGTCGATAGGCGTTCCCCTCGGGGATCACAATGCTTCCTTTGCATAACTATCGTCCGTGTCGGAGCAGCTGCCTGTATGCTAATACGACCTTCTTGTGGTAATGGCTTTGACTTAAAAGACTAGCCTTAGGCATGGGGATAGATTTTAAGCTTTAGCTCTGCAGGTCCTAAACTGTGGAACTCGCTTCCACAATTCTTACGAAACGACAACTACTCTCCTGCTGCTGACTATGGCTCATCCATTTCAGCAGTCCTGAGCTACTACTTCCATGCTACTCAATTCCTCAACTGCTCTCCTGACTCTGCTATGCTTCCCACTTTCTCTCTGTTGCGTGAGACGAAGTCTGTTGGCTACCGAATGCGTACCGAAAGCCGCTTAGGCTGTGAGTGGGCTATACAAAACTCTCTCGTGTAACACCCACATGGTCTTTATGACTTTGTGGAGTTACAGAAGGAGATACATTACATTACATTTGAACAAGTGAAATTGATTTTATCAAATGCTTGCCGTCTCTTCCTCAGGCGATCACCACAATCGCCGATGGCCAACTCAGTAGCGACCAAGCAAGCTCGAGTAAGCTATCGGCTGCTCTTTTTCTCAGTCTGTGTCTGCCTATCAAGCTATCAATTTGTAGGTTTCTCTATCTATCTACCCGGCATCTCATTGAAGATTGATAACGTCAGTCTCTCAACCCACTCATCCCCCTATTTGTCACTCAGCTCTCAGGCCTATTTTCTTTCTCTTGGTACCCCTTTCTGTATTTCAGGTGTCTTTCTATTCATTTACTGGTCCAGCTTACAAGCTGCACACATATCTATGCATATATTGCAAATTTGTACAGCAGAATCATTAAACAAAAGTCGTTCTGTCAGTTTAGCTGCATATGCATTACTGTACTGAGAGCCTACAGCCCACTCATTCTATAGCTCCTCTAATGGGAAAACTTCAGTCAATCTAGAGCATGCATCTAGAGCAAGCAATTCCGGATTCCCCAGTAAAAAACAAGCCCTACGTTTACTACACACCTCAATTTCAGTCCATCGACACCTTCATGCCACCATTGCAATCACAATTAGGACCTGTTGTCGAGCTAATTACTGAAACAAAACTTCGTTTAAATCGATTGAACTTGACAGTTGCCACATAATACCACTTCTCGCCGACAAGCACTAGCTCCCAGTCAAGCAACGCCAAGAGAGAGAGAGGCAAATTCTGGCAGCAAACTTATCAGGGGCATCCTCGATGTTATCATCGATGATATCGACGATTTCGGTGCTCCACTTGGTTCAAGAGATGCTTCTGTCGGAGCCGAACAGTTGCGTCTTATAGTTTCCACAGTTTCCTCAGTTGCGGATGGCACGTACGTCATTTTAGTTCAGTCTCAGCTTTAGAGGCCAGATGCTCAGCACTATCTGTCTGCGAAGTTACTTGTCGCGAATATTGGGATCAGCAGTTCCTTTAGTGGCCGCCGTAGCTGGATAGGAAATCACGGTTCGCATTATCTCTGGAGTAGTGTGGAAAAAACGAAGGACATGCATGTGACATGCACGTGCAAGTTTAACACCGCGTTCAACGTACGACAGCATGAGACTTCGACTGTTGAGGAGCAGTGAATCTACAGCTGAGAAAATCCGCATGGCTACATTTCGGGAAGCAACGGCTCGGGTCTCTTTATAACGAGAACTCGACGACAGAGCACGAATCCGTAAGAGCTCGGGGCGAGATAAGAGAAATAAGCGAAAGCACTTAGCATGCAGGGGATTCTAGTCGTTGGCCACAGGCCCAACTGCATGCTAAAAAATCGACTGCGAATACAGCCTATCAGTTCGACGAGCAGCTCAGTCAAACTCGGGCGTGGCGGCGCAGGCACAGATCGAACTTTTCGCCTCCACCGCGGGCCAGAGAGTTTCGCGAGATCACTCGGGATCAGCTAGCTCTCTGCTCGTCATCTGTAGAAATAGGTGCACGTTAGTCGCAGAGAAAGCGGCGCAGCTGGATGGTCAAGTAGAGCTGCACAAAGCGGGAAAGGGAAACCATCAAAGAACTGAAGCAGGAGGTGCCAGCTCCGGGCCTGTCCGGGAGCTGCAGAGTAAAGGCATCTGTCACCGCCACCAGTCTCTAAATGAAAGATGATACAGAGGGCATCTCGCACGAAGAGACTGACACCAGTAGGCTCATACTGAAGCAGCAGCTTCGATTTGCAAGTGAGAACCGAGCCAAGAATAAGACTCTTGCAAATCGTGCAAAACATTGCAGCCAAGCTAGTTGGTCGAGCATGGTGTAAATGTCACATTGCGCCACGTCTTACCGCCTGCACTAGCTCTCCCCACCGAGTAGCCAATCGACTTCAAGGTTCTGTAACTAATTTGGATTCCTTCACTGTGCTATGTCAGAATACCTATAGGAAATCGAGTAGCCGTGCCTCTAACCAACCTTAAGACCATTGCAGACAATGCTTCAGTTCATGTGCTCCCAAAGCTTGGAGGTCACTCCCGTCTGACGTTACGATTGCCCCCTTTCGATTTGACATTTAAAAAAAGGCTAAACACTCACACATGTTCTTCACAGCGTTTGCTGGTCCATGTGAACCGTCCCTTGTGTGCTGATTCGAGCTGACTCTGTGCATGCTACCACAAACCAATTCACATGCTTCCTTGCCCCTAGGTGTCAGCCTAGGGGTTGGCTGGTCGCACTGCACGGCCTAGGTCGTGGGTTTACGTCTTGCAGCAAGCGATTTAGCTCCTTTAGGGTACTATGCAAACGTCATCGAATGCAACTATAGCTAAACTAAACTGTAACTGTAACTAAAGGTAATTATGAAAGTTCTGGCTTGTATTCATTGGGTAAAGGGATCGTTGCTTTGATTACTTTACCTATGGTGAGGCTTGAGAGCTGTAAAGCCTCGAACAGATTTAACCAAGCAGAAATTGCGAGTACAGACATATCCGACAAGCTGGTGGGATGCTTGAAGCCAGTGAAGGCCCCAAAATGTGAAGACCAACACCTTGACGCCAAATGGCATTGGTGCACTTCTCCTAACCACAGGACATATCCTAGAATACTTCTAATCTCCACCTTCATTGCGTAGGGCAAAACGCAAAAACCCGAGTTCTTCCCTGTTAGTCAAGCACACTTAAGCCTATTCGCAAGGTGCTTGCAGAGAGTCCAGTGAAGTCTGAGAAGACCTCCGGAGCAAAATAGCTGCTGCCGATCGAGAAGCAGTGCAAAAATGACCAGGCCCGAAGGTGAGACTCTCCCATGTTAAACTGGTTGCAGGAGCTCTGTCAGACCGCCTGGGTACAGATAAGATTGCTATTTGAAGGCTAGATAAGTATATTAGCTGCGATCTACTTTGCATGCTATTTGAGGCCATCGTAGGCATTATACAAAATGTTAGATTCATGCAAATTTTGGGCATCGATTTGTCAACTTGTAAGTAATTGTATCGATTCATTTACAGGTAAGCACGAGAGAATGGAGGTGTAGAAATACATCCTGCTGAACACTAAGCAGTGACAACTCAGCGATCGATACCCCGAGGAAGAAATTCCTGATTGCTGTAACTGCAGTCTTTAAATAACGGAAGGCCCCTTTGGCTGAGTTTCTCGGTTCCGAGCTTCCCAGCTTTCCTGGCTGGATTAAAGCTGGCTAAGCTTTTCAAGTCCTTGCGTCCAATAACCTGACAGCACCTACTAGCCACCGTAGAACGGTGAGTAATAGGGTCTTCGTCAATTCTGCAGCTCTGCTTTATCAACATACAGAACGACCAAAGGACTCTGCCTTGGATTGAGTTCCAAAACATTGCTTCTCGTGCGGGGACGATCCTGCATAGCGATGCTAGATCGAATGGCCCACAGAAGTCAATGCTGGCGAGTAAGAACAAAAAGCGAGTCGAGACCCGTACACGTATTACAGAAGCTAGATTAAAGGAAAATATATGTGTTTCCTCGTCCATCCAACTAGCTTCTCTCAGGTTTCAGAACGAATAGAGATAGCCGCGTTCTATCACGGAGACAACAAATTCCCGTTGACTGCTTCATTCATTTCTTACAAAAATCAATCGGTCAAAAAAGAGGACTAGACCCAGGCTGCTAGCACGTGTGATGCTTGTCGTTTTCACTTCGACTATTTATTTCCGAATTCTTCAACGTGCAGCCCAGCCGTCTGAACTCAAATATCAGCTGCAATGACTTCTTCAGACTAACTGCTTGTGCATACTAGTGATCTATCCTGGAGTGCATAGAGCAAAGTGTCAGCCTTCAAGCGAGCTTCGTTAAACCGATGCTGTCTCATCGGCTTACCCGACGAATACTTAGCTACTAGTTCAGCTCATCGCAGGTGCAGGCTCTGCTGAACCCCTGAGGGGTATCACGCACATGCACACCTACTCATCTATCCTGACAATATTTGCATAATCTATAATCTAAAATAATATTTGCATAATCTGCTCTTCGACGTGACCCTCCCACCAATTTTCCCCCACTCCTTGATGCAATACCTCCTACATTTCCACACTAGCCAATGTCCTTGATGAGTTTTCGGTTTGGGCCTCTAACTAAGCGACAGATGCGCCCTCCCTGAGACACCCTATGGTTTTCGCCTAACATTGAAAAAAGCAACTAACACTAAGCATATACTTGAGAAGGTCATCAAACAGCCACTATCCACCGCATGGCATATGAAGGTTAATTATGTAGGTCATATAATAATAATAATAATAATATGTCTGTACAGCACCATAAGACAACTTAATCTCTTTCTAGGCACTTTACATTTGCTGCAAATGAAGCATGATCGAATGATTAGTGAGCAATCTATTGTCAGTAAGGCTTAGACCGCATTTAATAGAGAAGGACTGTAATCACAGATCAATAAGTTAGTTCTCTTAGGTTATGTACAAAGGGGTTATTATTATTATTAATCGGCAAATTTTCATGTCCACTATCGACTAACTCCTTAATCCCACTCTCAAGCTAGCATAATACCCAGCGATCCCAATAGTGAATTGGAAAAGTATTTCTCGAAATTCCTCGAAGTTAAGATAAAATGGGTTACGAACTCGCTCCCCTCCCACTACTATCCTCGCAGGACTGCAGCCCCGTGCTTCGTCCTGCTCTCCTTCTCTCACCTCCTTCATGTCTGTCTCTACTGAACTGGTTGCAAAACCTGTGTCCAAGGATACAAATAGTAATAATAATAATACACTTGATAAAGCGCCCTCAGAGAACTCAATCTCTCTCTAGGCGATTTACATTAGCTGCAAAGGAAACGCGATCGAATTGTGAGTTGTATCATGCTTGATAAACAACTTAAATAACATGGTTAGAAGTGACAGGCACAGGGTCAGCATGCAAGAGTGGTTAGTGGCGGCATGGTACATCAGCACGGATAAGCACATAAAGGACGAATCACACGTACAACTAAATGCTGTCCTAATTAGGTTCGTTTTCAAGATTTTTTTTAATGTGGTCCAAGTCAAGGGATGTTGTGACGCAAGTCGGGAGTGAGCTCCAGGATTTGGGAGCAACGAACAAAATTTACGGTCTCCAAAGGATTTGAGGTTTGTACGAGATATTGGTAAACTGTTGGATTCCGAAAGCGGGTGGTACGATGCTTGGCCTGGATGGGCAGTAGATCTGATAGATAGGCTGGAGCCAAAGAATCAAGGGACCTAAAAGTGAGCGACAAAACCTTGAAGTCGAGCTGTTTTTTGACTGTTAGCCGTTGCAGGTCGGCGAGAAGTGGTGTGATGTGGCAACTTCGACGCTCACGACAGACAAGCCTAGCTGCAGAGTTTTGCACCAGCGGCAAGCACCTGGTTGCACCATATGCCGGTAGGCCAGCAAGCAGTGAGTGTTACAGAAGTCAAGACGGGATATCACAAATGCATGGACCGACTTGAATGTGGTATCCCTATCTAAACAAGCCCGATATTTAGCAATGTTACGTCGCTGAAAGTAGGCAGACTTCATTGTGGAGCTGATGTGGACGTCTAACGAAAGGCTACTTTGGATCATGGCACCTAGATTTCGTGCAAATTCAACAGGAGATATGCTGGCAGAGCCTATTTTGAGCGTTAGCCTTTCCAATTTCTGAATCACACTCGGTTTGCACATAACAAGTAAGTTGGTTTTATCAAAATTTAATTTCAGAAAATTTGCCGCCATCCATGTACGGTTGTCATCAATACATGCAGCAAGGGAGTTGAGAGAATTCGAGGTGCTCGAAGGCTGGGAAGGATCAAAGCAAAGGTACAACTGAGTGTCTTTCGCATAGAAGTGAAAGCCTAGCTTGTGCTTGGCAATCACATCGGCAAGAGGGAGAGTATAAACCGTGAAAAGAACCGGACATAGCACGGAGCCCTGAGGTACCCCATATTTCAGAGGTACCTCGGATGATCTTTGTCCATTCACGTCGATACTCTGGACCGAAGTATCGTCTAGAACATGTCCCAACAGTTCTCCCGACTAGGTCCTTGCACATGTTTTTGCCCACCGTAGCAAATACTGTTAACTAGATTTAAGCTCTTCACATATGACTGCACTAATTTGATTCCCGGATTCCCATCGTTCTTCTGCTTCTGCTTCTTCTGCAGTCTCTCAGTGATGTGAGAGCGAGGCTGGCGAGATGGCCTCTTCTATTCAGCTTCCCCTTGTGCCGGATCTCGATCGACATTCATCCAGCATATATACTGGCTGTGAGTTTTAAGTGTACCCTTAAATCGCAGCCATTTTACAAGAGTAGTGAAACTGACACTTTAAACAAGTCGGCGAGCTATCCAACAGCTGCCAGCACACAGCTAAGCACAGCTGACGCTGGGCAAGTGCCAGCCAGCAGTTTGGCGTACAGCACTGTTTAGGCTGCTGGAATTCAATGGCCACATTTAGAAAAATCCCTTTTATTTTAAACCGGATTTTGTTTCAAGCTCTACTATTTCCTTGCTCAATGTCGATTTCGAGAGTACACGTTGTGTGCAAATTAGTAAATTCTCTCGTTTTTGATGTCGCCATTGCACTACCCTAAATAAGCGACAGTGCAAGCAGTACGAAAATAGTAAGCATGTGTGAGGTCAGGGACGAACTCCCGGACTAACTAGCTAACTATTCTTGAGGCAGATTTGTTCCGAGCTACCGCCCAGACTTAAGCGTCTATGCATGTCGTCGTCCCTTGTACTGCGGGTAAATTGAAGTCTTTTGATGATCGAGCCTTCAGCCCGTATGCTCGGAAAGTTTGGAGCTTGCTTCTGGCTACGTCACTATCAGCAATGACCTTGCATCATTTAGGTCTCAGCCAAAAGCATATCTAATCTGGTCGTTTTTCTCTTCGCTCTAGTGAACTTGTCTTCTTTGTTCTCACTGTGCTTTTCATGCGTACCTGTGCATGATTCAATGTATGTTACTAGCCATAGGTTCGAATAACCGGTGGCCATGTGTGTCTTAAAGTTTTCTTTAGCTTAATTGCTTGCCTAACGAATGATGCTTGTTGGCTTTTGCATGCTTGATGCCCTACATATCGCTAACCATTAGGTACCAATTCTCTCGTAGATAGCTGTAAAGTGCCTGCATAGTGATTTAATTCTCCAAGTGAGCTATTCAAGCAACCTATCATTATTGTTGTTATTATTATTATTATTATTTAAAATGCCTTAAATTCCGGCAACCTGTGGCATTGATGTATGCAAGGGCAGGGAAGCACAGGCGGCTGGAGCAGGCAAGCCTACCCTAGGCATCAGAGAGAGAGAGAGAGAGAGAGAGAGAGAGAGAGAGAGAGAGAGAGAGAGAGAGAGAGAGAGAGAGAGAGAGAGAGAGAGAGAGAGAGAGAGAGAGAGAGAGAGAGAGAGAGAGAGAGAGAGAGAGAGAGAGAGACAGAGACAGAGACAGAGACAGAGACAGAGACAGAGACAGAGACAGAGACAGAGACAGAGACAGAGACAGAGACAGAGACAGAGACAGAGACAGAGACAGAGACAGAGACAGAGACAGAGACAGAGACAGAGAGACAGAGACAGAGACAGAGACAGAGACAGAGACAGAGACAGAGACAGAGACAGAGACAGAGACAGAGACAGAGACAGAGACAGAGACAGAGACAGAGACAGAGACAGAGACAGAGAGAGAGAAAGAGACAGAGACAGAGACAGAGACAGAGACAGAGACAGAGACAGAGACAGAGACAGAGACAGAGACAGAGACACAGAGACAGAGACAGAGACAGAGACAGAGACAGAGACAGAGACAGAGACAGAGACAGAGACAGAGACAGAGACAGAGACAGAGACAGAGACAGAGACAGAGACAGAGACAGAGACAGAGACAGACAGAGAGAGACAGAGAGAGACAGAGAGAGACAGAGAGAGACAGAGAGAGAGACAGAGAGAGAGAGAGAGAGAGAGAGAGATGAACAGGCTGCCGTGGCTGCACATAGTCGATGGCCAGTCTTCTACACCCCAGCACCACAGCTGCTCCTTGCTCCAAAACAATAACATCCTTGAACCAAATGAGTGTCGGTCACGGTGTTGGAGACGTATGTACCACCCCAGCGAGCAGTAACTCATTGCTAGACAACCACTCTCCTACTGCCGACTATGGCACATCCTTTTCAGCGGTCCTGAGCTGCTACTTCTATGCTACTCACTACCTCAACTGCTCTCCTGACTCTGCTATGCTTCCCACTTTTTCTTTGTTGCATTCTCAGGCGCAAATGGAGCGCATGCCTGTAAGAAGCAGCCACGGCTGCAGCTCCCTGAAGTCATCCGACGGAGGCATCTCTGCTGCTGCCAAAGCCCCATCTGATAGTACGTCATGAGGAGGCTCCCGGTTGGTAGGACTACACTTTCGATTAACAATTCTACTATTCTGGTTTGGTCCAGCGGTTAAGGTGGTCGCCTCGATCAAGGCCTGGCTGAGGTCGTGGGCTCGAGCCCCGAGACATATGTGAAGCGCCTGAATAGAGATTAAGTTCTCTTGGGGCGCTATACAAACGAATTATATATTTATATATATTCGCAGACCGCCTAGCTCCACGCCTGGACAAATTCAGAGTAATCGGCAGGCTAACACCACTAATCCATTCAGCTGAATGGCTGCTCCAATACTGTAAGTCTGTATAACAGCCCCTGGCTCATGAACATAATTACTTTTTAAGCAAAAACAAGCAACAGGTACTCATCCCGAAGGAACGAGGCTAGGGCCTAGAATGCATTCAGAAATAGCTCGGTATAAACCTCTGTGTGTGATTGGTGCAGCCAGATGTCTGGGTTCAGAACCAGACTGACCACCAAAGATTGAGTATCAGGCTTAAGAATCAGGCACCGACAGCAAGTCCTGTCGATAATGGAAGTCATGGTCAGGGAAGGCTACGTGAGATCTGGTATCAGCAGCAAGGCTAGCATAGCTATGTTAACAAGAAATCGAGCATATCCTGAAAAAAACAAGCGGTTTTGCAATTTCGTCGAAGATCCACCGGTTGCAAGCCAGCTAAACCGTTGACCAGAAAATGCTGGCAGGCCTGAGAGTAGCAATCCGCAGTGCTGGCTAATGGCCAATGCTGTTGCTGCTGCTCAGCCTCGCTGACATGCTATGCTCGCCCGACTTGCAGGTGATACGGGGGGGGGGGGGAGGGGGCTGTCCAGTTCGATAGCAGAGTTCCTCGGAAGGTGATCCACTGATTGCCACGGTGCTGTCGTCAGATCTGTCCCACTGGGCCACCAGTTCATTTATCTGCTCTTGCTCCTGAAATGGCTCGAAATTTACCGAGCTCAGGCCCGGGTACAGCACATGTCGAAGACATTGGTCAAGCTCAATCAAATTGAACAAGAAAAAGATAGACATTGGAATTGTATTGTATTTTTGTATTGTATCTCCGTCTGTAACTCCACAAAGTCATAAAGACCATGTGGGTGTTACACAGGAGAGTTTTGTATAGCCCACTCACAGCCTAAGCGGCTTTCGGTACGCATTCGGTGGCCAACAGACTTCGTCTCATGGAACAAAGAGAAAGTGGGAAGCATAGCAGAGTCAGGAGAGCAGTTGAGGTAGTGAGTAGCATAGAAGTAGCAGCTCAAAACCGCCGAAAAGGATGTGCCATAGTCGGCAGTAGGAGAGTAGTTATCGTTGCATAAGAATTGTGGAAGCGAGTCCTGCAGTCTAGGACCTGTAGAGCTAAAGCTTCTGTCGCCAACTGTCTTTAAGCAGAGGAATGGGACAGCTAATTTATTGTCCACACAGGACCTGAGGGCGCGAAGAGGCTGAAACTGATGCAGCAGCTCAGCTAAGTACGAAGGAGCCAAGCCGTGGTGGGCCTTGTGGGTCAGCTTAAGAACTTTGCTCTGTATCCTTTGCTCAACCGGCAACCATCCTAGCTCTTTCAGCAAAGGAGACACGTGCTCAAACCGCTGGGACTTGAAGACCAGCCTTGCAGCCATATTCATTGTCCGCTGTAGTGGCATAATAGCTTTCTTTGGCAGCCCAGCCAAAAAGGAATTACAATAATCAAGCCGAGACAGAACTAGAGAGCTAGTTAAATATTTTACAAGCCACTGTGGGAGACAGCTCCTAATCTTGGACAGGGATCGGATGTGATGGCTAGCTGTAGAGGCAGTCTTCTGAATGAAGCTTTTGAAATTGAGGCAGCTGTCGAAAACGACACCTAAATTTCGAGCACGTTGTGATGGCTGCACAATAGCATCACCTATTAGAACGGCAAAGCCTTTTAATCCAGCCACACGCTTAGGGTGTCCTATGAGCAGCAGTTCGGTTTAATCATCATTTAATTTCAGGAAGTTTTCCGACATCCAGGATCGAATATCGGCAAGGCAAGTATTCAGTTTCTCAGTTGCCGCAGCAGATTCCGACGGTTTGAATGACAAATACAACTGAGTATCGTCAGCATAGAAGTGATATCCTATTCCATGTGCCTTAATCACTTTTCCCAGAGGTTGCGTATAAATGGAGAACAGCAAGGGACCGAGTACAGACCCTTGAGGGACTCCACAGGTGACCCTTCTCGTGTCTGAGACCTGACCCCTACACGACACGGATTGAACACGATCAGACAAGTATGATTTAAACCACGCCAGTGCTTCGTCTGCCAGACCGATCATTGTTCTCAATCGTTCAAGCAGAGCTTCGTGATCAATAGTGTGGAAGGCAGCAGACTGATCTAGCAGAGCTAGGGCAGTGACATTCCCGTCGTCGTTGCCACGTAGAATGCAGTGATGATGGGTTGAAATTAACCACCTCTTCGAAGCACTACTCGGGAAGCAGGCAAATGCATGTACGACAACAAGAGTGCTGGGAGTGTCATCACCATTTCCGGTCGAAGCTCTGAATCAGGAGGAGTGTCAGCACCACGTCCGGTCGAAGCTCTGAATCAGGAGAGAAAGGCGGGCAAACCGGCAGCCAATGCGACCACAACTGGGCTGCAATGGCTTTATTGCTAGCTCGGCTGTCGTGCTGGCCAGGTACGGCTGCTGCAGCCACAACGGCCATCACTGCTGGCTCTTCTAATAAAGTAAAAGCAAAAGTAAAGGTCGGCTCACCTCATTCAACAGCCTTGTTTATAGCAACAGAGAGCACTAGCGGCTATCACCATGCTTGCTGTTGGCCAAATGCAGGATCGCCTGCTGCTGACTCGTATCCACAACCTAAGTGATGCAGCTTAAGCACCTTAATACTGCTGCTGCTGCTGCCACGGCGGTGCTGTTGACTCGGTCTGCCAATCTTGCACTGCAGACCAGCAGACATTGCTGCCCTCCGGCATCGCTAGAAGCCAGCGTGTGCCATAGCTTATTGCTGGCCCCCAGCCTTTGTAAGCCTACCGTACCGATGTCTGGCAGACCAGACGGGAGTACACGCAGTTTAGCTTGAGGATCTGAGCTGCAGCAGCTGTGGCTTCCTGATTCCCTTTCCATCTCAGAAGGAGGAAATTTGGCGCTGCTACCTGCCATCGGTGGATGTCAGCCAGAGCAGAATATGGCCAGTCCATTGCTAGCTGCCAACCGAATAGCCACCTGATGGTTAGCCATTAGCCTCCAGAGTCCTCAATGGCCTCCGGTGTGCTAATCGCTGACTGTCAATCCCGATATATCAATTGACAGGCATGCTGCCGCCGCACGGTGGCTTCGAGCACTAGCTGCAAATGCCTGTCCAGATGCAGGCCGCCTGCTGCTT
Organism: Cristatella mucedo; assembly: GCA_009760855.2. Classification (NCBI taxonomy): domain Eukaryota; kingdom Metazoa; phylum Bryozoa; class Phylactolaemata; family Cristatellidae; genus Cristatella; species Cristatella mucedo. The sequence goes on along the minus strand of WPIO01000022.1, from coordinate 5,174,213 downwards.
GTCAAGGGCTGCCACGAGAACTCCTCGAGAAAGAAATCCCTCGAGCGGCTGACCGAACATAGCAGCAAACAAATTAATCGAGCACGAGGATGTTTAATAGATAATGTCAGAAGCATATTTGATTACCAAGTCGACTGCCACCAGTCGTGCCTTCCATGGAGACTTGAATCTTGCATCCTGCAGTTGCCCACCATAAAAGCGGTTATAGCAAGCAGCTGGCTGGTCGCTCTCGAGTCCTGCCGGAAGCCTGCATCGACTGCTGTGTGTGGCAGGGGGCAGCAGCAGCAGCAGAGGCAGAAGCAACCAAAGCTTCCCCAACTGCTCACCTGACTCGGCTATGCATCTCACACTTTCTCTTTGGCGCGTGAGACCAAGTCTGTTGGCTACCGAATGCACACCGAAAGCCGCTTAGGCTGTGAGTGCACTATACAGAACTCTCCTGCGTAACACCCACATGGTCTTTGTGGCTCTGTGGAGCTAGAGACGAAGGTACAAAGCTATCGCTGAACGCCAAGCCCTCCGAGGACGATCACCGTATCGTCCTCGGAGACGAGACGAGATGCAGACACTATCGTCTGCGCACGCACGATCACCGTATTAAACCGCCAGCCAAACATGCTCTCTCATCGAACCGAGTGGGACTTTTGCTTTCGAGGCAGCAGCCTCAGCCTGAAGGTAAAGTCAGTGAAGGCTCGCTCATGTGTGTATGGTGGCGGCGGCGGTGGGCCTGAGCGGCTGCCGAATCTACCACTAGATGCCGGCGGTCATCCATCCACCCCAAGGCAACGGTACGCAAAATGTTGGTTAGCGCTACTCAGCCAGCATCCCATTCGTGTGCCTTCTCGCAAGGAACTCGGTCGGAGCTGTCGATGACAGAGGGGTGCCAACATCCGGTCGGGATTACTGCTGCTCAGCCTTGGCTGTCCTTCCGGCTCGATTACCTGCTAGCCAGGTCAGGAGCTTCCAGCGGTGGCAGCCTGGGACAGGAAGCAGCATGCAGCACCTAGCTCCAAGGCCCGGCCGCGTTGGCAAGATATAGATTAGTATCGAGGAGCTGCACAGAAGGTATATCCTATATGCTTCACGGCGGATTTCGACAGCTGCAGTCTGCCTGCCCACTGCACGGCCCTGCCCTCTGTTTGCAGCCACGTGCAAAGGGCAGATGGCATGCAAGAAGGACTGCTGCTGAGCGGCGGCAGGCTGGCAAGCCGGTGCATGCAGTCCGGAATTTGAAAGGACCGAACATCACCGTGAGGGTCTGCAACGCGTCAAGCTCCGTGTAACGAGGCTCTACAGGATGCACTAGTTAAAATTACCTAAGCTAGAGCCTGCTTCGAGATGCTGGCAGGAGACCGGAAGACGCGTGAGTAAGCGCTGGGGCAGTCGGCGAACGAGCAGGAATAGGGAGTGGAGCGAGACCAGCCGACACTGTGCACCTCCTTCGGGCCACCACCGCAAAGAGCGCTCGACTTTTGCACCACATTTTAAATAGAAAAAAATGGCAGCGCTCGTCTCAGTGGCAGAGCTAGGAAATCATTCAAGCGGGAGGAAAGCTATATAATATTTTTTAGAAGGCAAGATCGACACAATTTTCAGGTAGACAGGGCTAGACCTGCAGTCAGTTGGGGGAAATGACTTCGCAAAATCGTTAGTGTTTATTCGACACTCACTTGGTCATTGCTCATTGAGTGGAAATAATACATAGCCGAGCTGGTTTTGGCCCAGTGGTTAAGGTGCTCGCCCCGACCAAGGTCTGACTGAGGTCGTGGGCTCAAGCCCCCTGGCATACGTGAAGCACTTGAATAGAGATTAAGTTTTATAATTATATATTTCATTTATATAGCGCCCCAAGAGAACTTAATCTCTATTCAGGCGCTTCACATATGCCTCGGGGCTCGAGCCCACGACCTTAGTCAGACCTTGGTCGGGGCGACCACCTTAACCGCTAGACCAAACCAGCTCGGCGCTATACAAATGAATTATATTTATATTTATAATTTCTTCGTTGGTGACGGTCGGGGTGTAGGAATAAGGGGCAGCCCAGGTTGCTGGTCCAATGACGGGGGTCATTTGATCCCTGTCCCCCCCTGGGCCCAGCCACTGGCTCGTCTGGTCTTACCGCATGCCACAATAGAGAAAATCAGTGCGGCAGCTGAATGTAAAAATGGTCCGTAGGCCACTAGACGCCGTTAGGTCATGCCTTTTTACCGGACATAAATAATGGTACAATGCATATTTACATAGCACTCCAAGAGAACCAAGTCACATTCACGGCACTTGAAATAGGCTGAACAAGAAAGCATGTCAACTGGTTTGTTATGACGTGCACAAATTCGACGTTCGCAAGAACTCAGAGGACTATTTACGTGCACAGAGCTTCGAGGAACAGGCGCATTTATGGCTTCTTTTGCATGCTGTCAAATCAGGAAATGACTTGCTGTATGCCAGTCGGTAGTGAGTTCCAGCCGACCTGCTAGGAGCTGCAGCCCCGCCCCCTCCCGCCCCCTCCCCCCCCCCCCCCCCCCCGCGCGGACCTCTTATTAGGCCGCCTCCTCAAAACTGGCAGCGCCTGTGGAGGCGGACCCTGAGCCACGCAGGCGAACGCAGGCCCGGGAGACGTCTGCAGATACCCTAAATGAAAGAAGTATAACTCTAAAAGAAAGAAAACGCAGCCTCCTCTAAAACCGACGCTCGAGCCGAAGCCCTGCCGTCCGGAAGCAGTTTTTACCAGCCTCTTCGGAAATTGGCGAAAGGTCATGGCGGAGATGCAAAAAATAACCACCTGGCAGAAATACCCTCGCCGTCCGCCGCCCGGGAGCTATTCGCTTTCGTCTTCTGAGCCTGGCGGTGGCGCATCGGCTATATGAAGACGGCGATTTCCGGGCGTAGTATTGCTTAACATTCGCCTGGTCTTAAACGTTAACCGCACTTTTCGCCTGCAGCAACAAGTTCAACCAGCCTCAGCTTGGCCGGACCACTTCGGGTCGCCAGCGCTAACGAGTGCTTCTTCTAGGGGCTAAATGTGGTTAGCCGCACAGCAGCAGGTGCAATATGCGAAAAACAATTCGCACACAAATCGCTGCTTCGATATCAGTGCTGCTGTGCAGGCTCCGAAGATGAAATCGACATGCGCCCCTTCCGAACGGGCCTTTCCCCTGCCAGGCGGCGGCGGCGGCGGCGGCGGTGGCGGCGGCGGTGGCTGGGGAACAGAAGCTGCAGCGACTCCGCGACGAGCTATGCGGCGGGCCATCCGGCGGCTGTTTAGGGTGTGCTACTGATTCAGCGGCTCGCTAAGTGACCGGATTATAGCAGGGAAGCCCACTCCCAACGCCGTCTCCTTCGCCGAGGCTTTCCTCCATATCCGGTTCATTGAAACACTTCGGCACAGTCGCGCTGGGGCCGGATGCCTGCGTTCAGCGCCGCGTCTCCTCCAGCAGACGAGCTGGCAGCACTGCAGGAGGCGACGAGCTGCCCGCAAAGACCAAGGTCAGCGGTTCCTCGTCATCTGCTCCCGCCGGTTGAAAGACTCGCGGGTGAGACGACCTTTAGCGTCGTCCAGCTGTGAGAACGGCGCCTGCCATTCGCGAGCCCCTTTCCGGAGAATTAGAAGAAAGAGGCGATCATTATACCGATAACAAGGCATTCGTATAGCGCCTTCAGAGAGCTTACTAATCTCTCGCCCCTAGCCATTTACATAATAAGAAGGCAAGATCAAGACCTGGAGTGTCGATATATATATATATATATATATATATATATATATATATATATATGCCAATATAATATATATATATATATATATATGCCAATATATATATATATATATATTCAAGTCCCGCGTCTTCTCTCCACATCCACAGCCTGAGCCTCCTCCTCCTCCTCCTCCAGGAGTTGCAGCCTTCTGCTGCTGCTGCTGCTTCCGCTGCGGTTCGAGGGCGGCGCGCGAGGAGACGGTTCGAGAACAGCTTTAAAGCTGTCGAGGAGTGGTCGCCCGTGAATGCCCCATGCAACCGCTGCTCTGATTTATGGTGTGTGCGGCGTGTCGACATCGGATTACGGAAGCTGCACAACAGGGAGTGTGGCCGAACCGCAAGCTTATTTACGATCGACTTACTCGTGAAGCCGGCGGCACTGCGGTCGTACCTAGGTATTACCGAAATGCTCGCGGCTTAAGAGGTCTGGTATTACGGCGATAGATCTTGAGTCGCCGGCGTATATGCCTGGGTCGGGCGTTCGAGCAACGACGTAAGGCCAGCAAGGCAGTGCGATTGACAGTAAAAAAACAACCAGCCGGAAGTTTAGCCGCTCAATATCCGAAGGCGCCTCTCATTGACAGGCGACTACTTCGCTCCGTTCGCGAGGAGCGTCAATAAAATAACGAAAGAGCGGCTTACGCACACACGTGGCGTCCGGTTCGGGCATGGCTAGCTGAACGTCTGTGATATAGCGCTCAAACTTGGGCTGCAGCGACGTGTCTGCGAAAATCGAACGTTGCGAGTGCATCTTTCGAGCGTCGATATAACAGGATATAACAGCTCGTTCTGGTTTCGCCCTGCATGCACACGAGGCAGAATGAATGAAGAACGCGAGAACTCGCGAGAAGCGAGGCATTTTAGGCGGATGCTTCTCGTTTAGCTTGGATTTTCAAACGTGACTTCGTGATACTCTGCCGCCCACAGGCAGTCAGTCGTAGAGTCGCATCGAGTGCTACAATGTTTCACCCTAGCTTCCTTTATGATGTCGGAACTTTCTGAGCGCTCGTTCACTTCTTTAGACTCAAGCGTTGGCACGCACGGCGACAGTTAAGCTCATAGCTAGGGCACACTGACTTAAGAATGACTATCTCTTCAAGGTGGGGTCTGGCGTCGGAGCGGGGTCGTTGTCAATGTCCTTGTAATTCCACCATCCCTGGTAAGCATTGTGATTTCACCATGCTGTAAATCCTTTGGCGGGTCATGGCTTATGGAAGCATCTTGTCCTTTTGACCTACAGACCTTGTCCGAGTTTATGCCCGAGGATTCCCGAAGCTTACAACGCGTTCTTGGTCTGCAACGTCTATAATGCAGGCCCTGCATTCTGTGAGTGAAACATCCTTGTTTGGAACCCACTTAGGATTAGCTATTTGTAACTGACGTAATACAAGTTGAAAAATCTCTAATAGATGACTCAGCACTTGCGGCTGGTCGCGCACAGAGACCCATTTTTTCCAAGATTTCTGTTTTCCATTTGATCCAAAACAGCACCTCTTAAGCCTGTTGTAGGAGATTGATTGCCTTGTCACGCTAGCTTTTAATTTCAAATGGCTTTTAGGAAAATGGCACTCGGTAGGGTAGGCAGGACTCGGCCTAATCCAACTTCGCTGACGTCAGCTCCTTCCAAGCACCACTCTCAGCCGCCTCTGAGTAAACGTGTTGGTCTTTAGTGTCTGGCATGTCTGGCTGCAGTGCCTGCTATCGATGCCTCGACCTTGATTACACATTCCCAGCAGCACTCTAGAGGACACGTGGCCGAACCCTGTAAGACTATAGGTCATGGTATCAGTGGAGTAAGTACTGTTCAAGGTAGCAGCCAACTTTTTTTTTAGCGGCACGACGCAAGAAGAATGTGCCTGCTCACATATATGCCTATGACACAGAGCAAAGTTGGCTGCCCGAGTGCTTTTGCCAAATCCTTGCCATAATGGTAGCAGCAGACTCTCACGGCAAAACAACTGACATAATTTTCCGGCTTCAGAACCTTGGTATGCGACTTCCGTGCAACCGAAGGTCTAATGGCATCGTTGATGTATGCTGGGAGAAGTGATACCCATATAATCAAATCTTGTGCTTAACCTTCCCAAAAATGCCAATTGTAGGATACAGTCACAGCCCTACCAGACATACTTACTGATGTGCCTGGGCATGCCACTATTGATCTTGAACACGAATATAATGCCATGAATCCGAATGCCAAGCCCGCAAGCAGCAGTAGCACCCAGAAAAAGCACCAGATCCAAGCCAGTGGTAGCCTAGCCACATGCAGACGCAGTATATCTTAGATAAGTTTTGCAGTGGTCAATGAATTGATGTGGTGACCAATTTGCAGTAGCTAATCAAGTCCCTCCTCGGATTGCTAGAAAAGAGGTGAGTTGAACATACGCAGCTGGCACGTCTGTCAGCTCGTTTAATTTTCGGCTCGAGACAAAGTCAAAGTCAAAATGTAATGTAATGTATCTCCGTCTGTAACCCCACAAAGTCATAAAGACTATGTGGGTGTTACGCAGGAGAGTTTTGTATAGCTCACAACACCTCTTTGATGTCAGCTTGGGCACGCCCATGAAAGCTCATATCCTAGCAACTCACCTACTTTGAAAGAAAAGTGTTGGTGAATGGGGTTAGAGTTTTTAGGCATGGTTAGTATTAATAATGATAATAATAATAATAGTTCATGTGTATGGCACTCTAAGAGAACTTAATCTTTTTCAGGCGGTTCACACACACACACACACACACACACACACACACACACACACACACACACACACACACACACACACACACACACGTGCGAGCACGAACACACACACGCGTCACGGAGCTCGAGCCCACGACCTTGGTAACCAAATACATTCGCCTTGACCTTGATCGGTGCTGGCACCTTTACTACAGGGCAAAACCGTGGTTGAGTCTCCCGATGCCCACGGCAGGCTTGGATGCAAGATCGTCCCAAGCAATTCTTCTTCAAATCTCTTGGTAAGTGATGCTGCTCTTGGCATCCCACAGCCCACACCTTGGCATCTTGCATCCAGCAGAAGACATTTGAAAAAAATAGCTAGTCGCCGATGGCTGGAGATTTGGTCTTGCACTGTAGAGCCCGAGCCGCCGGATTCTGGCCCACCAGCAAGCGGGACGCGACTTGTGTTCCGATGGTTCTGGGTTTCGAACGGCAAGACCGCCAGCGGCCGCTAGGTGAGGTTGGCTGGCTGGCTGGCTGGCTGCACGGCTGAATCCACGATGACAGACTGCGTTCGAATTCGCTTGCACCTTGACAAGTGCTCTTTGCATTGCCGAATTACCCCTTCATTTCGATGCTCTGCATAATTGATGTAGGCACTGCCTAGACACTTGGGAGTTCACCGCGCGGCTTTTATGACTCACTAAAGCCTGGTTTAGGCGGCTAGTCCGGCATCCTACCTGCTGCTTCCTACCAACTCGAGTCTTACTTTGGTCTTCCTTTTGTTGGAGGTTTAGACGACAGTCTGATCTGGTTCCGTGCGTGTTCGTTGATGGATAATAACACACAGTCACGTTATTTACTATTTATTCTGCCACAGCATGAAACAGAAGACGGCAGTCTACCTCCAAGTCTTGCTTCTTAGTCGCTCCGTCCACTGAGCGTTCATGGGGATAGGTACAGCTAGTCTCTGCGGGCCGCGCTTGGCCCAGGCAATTGCCAGCGGAATGAAACATGTCCGCTGTAGCCGTTACCGCTCGCCGCCTCAAAATTTGATCTTTGAACTCCCGAGCTGACAGGGATCTCATAAACGGGGATTGACGTGGATGAGCGCATCGATGATTTCACCGGTCAGGTCGTTCTCTGCCCCGTTCGAAGCAGTGCAGTAGGCGTGGCCTGAACGGCGCCTGCGATTGATCGCTCGCTAACTCTTGCCTGAATCTTGGTGGCCCGAAGAAATAGAGGCGGCTTTGGCTGCTGAGTCTTCGTCAAGTCTTCCCTACAAAGTCTTGGACCACCCCCGCCGTATTGGTGACGTATGCACCGAAGACTCGTGTGGGTAGGAAGCTTGTAGGAAGCAGGGCTCATAATCTAAACCAGGCTTAAGGAAATGAGAGTGAAATTGTCGTCAGATCACGATTACTTATCGAAGTAGGATCTCTCTCTGCTCTTTCAAGAGTTCGGCTAAGCCCACCTTCCCAGCTCAACAGAGCAGCACGTGGCGGTGTTGCAGCTAATGCAGTGTTGTGTAGGCGTTGGGGCTAGCTACTCGGAAGTAGAAATAGCAGCCATTCTGCCGCCTACTTAGGTTCGAGTCATAGCGTAACGTTCGCATGCGAATTGTCGCACGATACGAACCATCGTGCAACGAAGTGACCCCGCCCCGCCCCCTAACCCGACAGGAGTCAGCGGGGCAAGCAAGTCTTGACTAGCCTTAAAATTGTCAGCCAAACGAAGAGTCCCACCTCCTTCGCAGACTCCTCGCCAAATTGAGATGACGAATAATCCGCTGAGCTGCCAGTGCACTGGAGCACATCGATCCGACAAATAGAACTCGAAGAGGGGCGCTTATGCAAAGGAGCTCACGCGAAGCAGCCACCAAAATGCACCGCGTACAAAGGGAATCGGCTCGGCGCGTCATGGTCGTTGAAGAGTGGCTCTAGCGTATGCAAATGAGAATAGCATAGAAAGTCTGGGTGCCGAATTGTTGTGACACTCAGCCGGAAGTCCGTCCGTCGCTTACGTGCGGAAGGGGGAGCTCGAAAGCCGCCGACCTCGGCGACCCCGACTGCTACTCTGCTTGACGATTGCAGGAGCGAGAGGCGGTCTAGCGGAGTCGATTCGTCGAATGCTCGAGTTCTACGAGTTTAAAAATAGCCGGTTTTCAAATGATAATAGCAATCATAATACTACTATATTTGTATAGAGCCATCAGAGAGATTGATCTCTTCCTAGGCACTTTACAATTTGCCGTAAAGGAAGCATGATCAAATGCTCACACGGGTAACATGCACAATGTCAACAAGCATGACACGGTTAGAGGTGGCATGCAGAGTGTCAAGATGTAAATGCGGTTAGTGGCAGCATGCACAGTGTGAACAGGAATAAGAGCGCAAAGAACGAATCGCAAGGAACCGCTAAATCCTGTGAGAAGCAGGCGTGTCTTTAGCTTCTTTTAAATCTCAAGTCAGGCGATGTGGTGACGTCAGTCGGGAGTGAGCTCCGGGGTGTGGGAGCATGCCAAACTAAAGGCACGGTCTCCTAAGGGTTTGAGGCTCGTACGAGGTATAGCTTCACAAGCAACGATACAGCAATGATGAATGTAAACAAGGGGGAGGAAAGGAGAAACAAGTTTCTAATTTTCATATGAAGTCATGACTGATGTGTTGGGAATTGGAATGCTAGAACTACACAGGAATACAAACCTTACGGATTTCTCACAGAGCGGTCGTGTCATTCCAACAGCTCACACTCAGCACTACGACCCGTTTGCTTTCGCCCGAGCACTTCCGGTGCTTCCGGTGCTTCCGGCGCTTCCGCTTGGACCAGCTGAGTTGGTGCATTGGGAAGCTGCCGTATTTGTGCTTAGTGAGCTTTACATTTGTGCTGCTCTACTTTATGTTTACTAGACTCGTTAAATGGCTGCGAATTAATGGTAGACTTTACATTCGCAGTCAGAACACCTCGTCAACGAACAGCAATCAAGATCCTGAAAGAAAAGAAGCAAAAACAGCATTAGCATTCAGTTACCGAGTTGAAATTCCGATGCGCATTTTCTCGTCTTCTAGTATTCGTTGCTGCTAGCAAAGTTTTAAGTTAGAAGGGGATATAATCAGAGAGAGATGAATGAAAAAAGATACGCATACATATAAATAAATAAATAAATAAATAAATAAATAAATAAATAAATAAATAAATAAATAAATAAATAAATAAATAAATAAATAAATAAATAAATAAATAAATAAATAAATAAATAAATATATATATATATATATATATATATAGACAGAGAAAGAAAAGAGTGAAGCTAGGTCAATAGATCGAGAGCTTGATAGAGCCTGAGGAAAGAGAGAGAGAAAAAACGGGGAGAGAGGAGAAAGAAACAGAATGGAAGGAAAGAATGGAGGCGAAAAGAGAGGGAAAAAGAAAGGTAAGGGAAGCTTTTGAGAAATGGCAATTGCAGGATTTTCATCACCGCTTGCTTTCAGTCACCGCTTTCAAGCTTTCTGTCAGCGCCGCGACGGACGAGTCCAATGCAGCCGATCACCTCGCTCTTGCTGAGTAGAACATTCTACGATATGTCCTTTTCGAGGCTTTGCTCAGATGTTTACATGTACTGCATGCTGATTGTTGTCGAGCTTTGCTGACCCTAGCGCCTGGTTTCAGGGCTGTGGGCTCAATTTCTGAGGACGCTCCACATCGCACTTATTTCTTCCTATCACTAAGCTCTTTTGAAGAAGGTTCTCAGAGCTTCACAAACCTAGCTGTGAATATTTAGCTGTGCCAATTTAGCTACATAAACTTTAATTTAAAAAGATGAGTTGCTATTAGGTTAGTTTTGATATAGTGCGATGGAATGGCAGAATTAAGTGTTGAGTGCATTGACTTATATTCTAAAGGTTCCGAAGGTAAATATAAACCCTATTGGGAAGAATGTAGCTATTTATATTTTGGTGCACAGACTTTGTTACTGTCCAGCGCAATAACATAGTAAATGTCCCTGGCTACTAGCAAAGTTCCTTTCCCTCTGAAAACGGCAATTGTCAGACCATTCGATAAAAAGTCCGCCGGAAGCTCACGAGAACTGTACTAACTTTCCTCGAGTCTCCCTTCTGCCATAGTTATCTCAGATATTTGAATGCAATGTTGCCCAAATTCTAAAGGACTACATTCACCAATTCATCAGATCTTGCTGGTATGCTTCGATCATGATTTAGATTAACCACTCCAAGGTAAATGCTTTGCTTCTGATATACAATATGTAGCGGAGCCAGGAGGCAGAGGCGGCCGTTTGCCCCGTAAAGCGTGGCAGGAACCTTGGCCATCCCATATTCCTGCGTCCCACGAAAGGCGATCAAGGACGAAATAGTCTACATTCCACTCTGTATGAGCAACCGCAAGGGAATATGTTCAAATTCAGGACCTGCCTAGATCAGAGTACGACAGCCAAACTAGTTCAGGCATTTGTGACATCGTGTCAAGACTATGACTATGCATGACTTCGGCCTGTGTTCGTAATCGTCTGCAACTGAGGCAAAACTCAGTGGCTCGTCGTGTTTGTCATCAACGGCGAAGCTGCCACAGTACTCCGAGTAAGTCTTCTCTTCACTCACTCCCTGTCAAGCATCGATGAATCGATTTCAAGATCCTCAATTTGGCTTACAGGTAACTTCGCTCCAGTCTTGACCTATCCCATCATGCTCCTCCAGTGTAATCATGCTCCGCCCACTTTTTGGCATTTAATCATCTCGCCGTCCCTCGAACTAGCTACCAATCTATTGGGGATCGAGCCTTTAGCTCGTATGCACCAAACGTCTCGAACTCGCTACCGGCTACGGTCGCTACGTGCGATGTTCACCTCTTTCAGGACTCGGCTCAAGGTCCCGGCATCAGTTCCGATTAGCTTTCTCCTCATCCCAGAGAATGCATCGTTTTTCTGGCGTACTTTAGATGCATAACTGTGCAAGATTCAGTTCCTGTTACTATCCATAGGTCTCGCGAAACTGTGATCACGAGTATTTGTATGTTTGCTTTAGCATGCTGACCATGAGCATGCTGCTTGTTACCTTTAGCCCACCCGATACAGGGCATGACACCAACAGCATGGGCATTGATATTCTCGCAGCGATTTGTAGAGCATGTGGATACAAATTAAGTCTCAGGTCGCTATACAGGTGACCAATAATAATAATCATTGTATACTATAAAGGAACACACTGTAAAACCGTATGTGCATGCACTCTGTGCAAGTGCAGGTACAGCCCCAAGATTGAAAGTCCACCGACGCGAACGCACGCCGTTCGCAATCGTTCTAGTCCCGGCTAACGCATGGCGAATACTGGTGAAGCTGCTGCTTCAGAGCACGGCTAACGAGTCGTAGTTTCTTCGCCGCCGCGAGCTAATCAGCGCCCCCTACCTCTCGATACGGCCATTAATAGGTTCATTGCTCCGCGTGGAGCAATCTATTCAACAGCTGCAGAGGGAGCGCTGCGTGTCTAAAACGACGACAGCCGTAGCGTAAAGCTCACGGCAAAGCCCAAAATGCGCAGCAGCTGAATGGTTCAACGAATTGTATGCAGCGCGCTAGGGCTTCACAGGAATGAGAGCTTTAGCGGGTCGTACGAGCGGCGGCCATGACAGTTCGACATTCCAGTCTTTGCTACGACCTTGCCTTTGCTGTTGCCCGATGTGACCGCAGGCGCTTCCGGCGCTTCCGTTGGGACGAGCTGAGTGGGCGCACTGAAAGGCTGCCGGAGCGAGCGCGACCGACCGGAAGTCGTGCTTCGCCTGGGTAAGCGTTGACTGTGCATTTACAGAATCTGCCGTCGATTTTCCACGCGGCTTACTAAATGGTTCATAGAAAATTAAGCACGTTTGCACGTTCCACTCGCTTCTCGACGCAGATGAATAGATTTCTTATATTTAGATTTTTGCGTTCATTCCATAAGAATATTATTGAATATAATTTTCATAAACGTCTTAATTGTCCTATAATGAAGACTTTGCTTCGACTTGTTAAGCTTGGCAGTCAGTGGGCGGGCTCACGAGCCATGTCGCAGCGGACACTCGGGCTCGCCTTCGCATGTAAAGTTGGAGTTTTCCGTGATTTTCTACGGATGCAGGCAAATTTCCATGTAAAACTTTGAGGTTCAGCCTGCCACTGCGAACCGGTGAGTTTTCACTGCAACGAAAACAAAGGAAGCCGCGAAGTGCCGCGCTGCCTGCAGAGACTCGACAGAAGTGTGGTATAAGGCAAGGACTCCACAGCAGGAAGAGAGTGAGGAGAAAGCCCCACGAGCTTCGTGCTGTCAGAGCTCAGCTAACGCCCCACTTATGTCAAGGTCAGACACAGAAAGAGACTTAAGGTTTGATTCGAGCGATTTGATTCGAGCGCTGGATCGATCGCCCGGGCGGTGGGATGGGGTCCTTGCCCGACAGTGGGCCAGACTCACCAACTAGGCTGGACTTTTCGCCGCTACGTCAGCGGAGACTCAAGTCAGCATTGGAATGAATAGTTGAAATTTTCCGTGATTTTTCAAGGGCGAAAGCTCGTAGAAGACAATTCAGGAGTCGTTGATTATCTGTGTGGCTGCCATAATCTAGCTGATACAGCATGCCGACGAATATACAGCAACCGATCAATATACTTATCTATGTATCTATATAAATACATAATTAAATGAATATATATATATATGTATATGTGCATGCATAGTATTTATGGGCATTTCACACGTAAATGCAATGGAATTCAAATTGCTTGTTTAATCCTGGATTTGCCCTTTTCAGCCTCACAGATTAGAAATTAAGCGTCAAACTGTCGTAAATGGTTGAAAACCGGAAATTTACCCATATTATCGCACTAGCGACCAGCGCCAGGATTAAAAAAATGCTAGATAATTCAAAAAGCTTTTTTGTCTAGAGACAGAAGAGTCTTTACGGCTATGACCACCGCGGCAATAAAGGATTACCAGCCTCAGGATTCGAACCCACGACCTCGGGACGAGGTCGTAAAAAGCACCCGCGTTACCTAGTAAGCCATCATGGCATGTTTTAACCAGAACGTTACAAACTTCGGCTTTGCTGCCGTCGTCATTTGCCAAACGCACGCTACCTGTTCGAGCTTCCGCTTTTCGAAAAGTTGGAGCAGTCTTCGCTCGGGAGCAGAGCGGGTGCTCTACGTCACGAGTAGGGGGTGCTGCCAGAAATACTAACTGCTCTGCCTGCACTACGCAGAGGCAGGCGCTCTGTTGTTAACGCTGGGCCCAAGCTTGGCTTGGCCCACTCGTAGGCTGGCTGGCAGCTGCTGTACGATATCTTAGGTGCAGCAGCCAAGTTGAGGCAACTCGTCGGCGCAGTGCATTCTGTGTGAATTCTCATGAAACAGCAGCCACCGAGCGCCTCGCTCGCCGACGACTACTTGCGACAGGCCAAACTCGGGAGGAGCATTTAGGCGGCAGCGAACAACGTGAAACGAAATGCCGAACCGCCTCCCAAAAACCTGAGCACCTCGAACGCTGCCCAGGCGCTCTCTCGGTGCCTATGTGCCTCCGTGCCGTCCGTCCGTCGCCCTGCCGTTGCAGCAAAGCAGGAGCCGCACTGCGAATGGACCGCGGAGTCCCTTCGGCGCGTTTTTCAGCTGCACGTTCTCGCGAGCGCCCGCTCGCTCCCAGATTCTGAGTAAGCGAGGTCCCACGACGGTCGCTCCAATTCTCGTATGCTTCAGCCCCTATGTTTCGGTGAGGACATTTCGTCTGGGTCTTCCGCTTCGACCGCGCGCTAGGACTCACTTCACGGAGCAGAGATCCAGACCCCCGGTTGTCGCTAGGATATGATGGTCCGTGCTCGAGACAATGCAGTAGTGATTTATGTCGCGGATTGAGCAGCGCGCACGTTCAGCAGGGCGCCTTCGATGATTCGCCAAAACGCAGGGCAACCGCCGAGCGCGTGCGAGACGGCCGACGTCCCGACGGCTGCGTAGCTGGAGCCCCGACATTGTGTCTCAGGTGCACGCAGTCTCGTCGAGCTTAGCCTTCGACTAGCGGCGACCCGGGGTTACCCAGCGATGGTAATGACATCGCTCGGGGTTGGGTAGGCGGATGCAGGTATCTTGACACGACCTTGTGGGGTAACGGACTGCGAGCTTGCTGCAGCGGCGGCTTCGGCTGCTAGCTACAGCTTTCGAAAAGTCTATTCGGCCGCCCGGGTTCCCGCACCGTCCAGATCAGCCCGGCTGTGGCGGCAGCGATTGCGGCGGCGGCGGAGGCGCACTGACGCTGAGCGTGGGATGGGTCCTCGTGCTCTGGCCCATCGTCTAGACTCGCTTCTTCCTCTTCGTTCGTTCGAAGGTTCTCGAGAGAATTGCTGCTAAGATGCTCGAGGCGTTGCTTGACTGGTAGTCATTGCAGGTCGGCGAGAAGGCGCGAAGTGGTGTGATGTGGCAACTGCGAAGCTCACGACAGACAAGCCTAGCTGCAGAGTTTTGCACCAGCTGCAATCGCCTGACTGCACATGCCGGTAGGCCAGCGAGCAGTGAGTTACAGAAGTCAAGACGGGATGTCACAAATGCACGGATCAACTTGGACGTGGCATCCTTATCTAAACAAGCCCGAGTTTTAGCAACGGCTGTCGCGGCAGTCGGCTCTTCAGTTCTGCAAGGGACCTTTCTTGGCTCCCAGCCACGCTCGCTCTCTCCTAGGCAGCGCCACTTGTAAAGCATCTCCAGACCGACGGCAGTTAATTATGCGTGCCTACGTGGCCAGGCTTTACGTGCCATTCAAGCCGTCAGTGGCAGCACCGGGTAATTACGGAGTTACACTTCCGTCTCCGTGAAGACACTAAGCATTGACGGGAGCCATTGCATATCTAGGAGATCGTCGAAATAGACCTCCCCACGCGCGGGGAACTCTTAACGTGAAAGGCTTGATTGTTTTCGGGTACTCGATGCACTAGTGAGATCGCTATCTCTCTCCCTCACAACAGACCCGGCGCCCTCTCCGATGTCGATTTAGTTGGCCGATACACGTAGCCCGCAGGGCATTCGCCCGGCCAGTCATAACGCCCCCTACATTTTGAAAATCAGGGACTGCACTCGCGGTGCGGCAGCCTGCCAGCTTAAACCATCTCCCGGGTACAAACTGACATCCGTTAGCGAAGCCCCATCTTGGCAAAAGGCTGCCAAAACGCGAAGCCTTGCCACCAAGAAAGTCTTTGAACACTGTGGACAGCGATACGTATTTAAATCTAAGAAACTGATCACGTGTCACCAATTCTGAAGCTACGATGGCGTCTGATCAAGTCCGAGTAGCTAAGGATGTCTCTCATACAAAACATTCAAGGCCCAATGCGACTAAATTGCAGCTTACTTTGCCTTGCTGCTCTAATAATGTCAGCCTCCTTATGTCCTACCGGTGGGTTCGCTCGCTACCACTTTCTCCCTTTATCTTTCTCGTTACTCGAGATAGGTGCTTTTTCACTGCAAGTTCTCAGCTGCGAAGCTCACCTCCATGATTCTTACGCAGAGCAGATGCTGACTTTGCTCCTGTTGCCATGCTCCGGCTTCAAGTGTGCTGTAGCAAACTCTCCACTAAAAATCACCTGCTTACTCCTGAAAGCTTAGTGGAGTATTTGACCAAGAGAAACTATTTACTGTGCGATTAATAAGCAAAGTGGCATGAGTTGCTGCTAGCCTACACGTGTCCACACTTGAAACTCGACCGTGCACTGTTTCAGTCATCGTTTGGTAGAGCCTCGTGGGGCAATATTCGGAAAATAAATAGGCCGAGAATTCAAGGCGGGTCTACTGTAAACAATTGGAACGAGTAGTGGCAGGCTAGCAGAACTTGTAGATGAAAACTATGAACCCAAGTAAGTTAAACAAAGTAAGTTTATATCAGGTTTTTGAGCTAATCACGCCAAAGCGCCTGCATTCCTGAGAGTATATGACGACCTTCTCAAGCATGCAGACTTAGCTAGAGTCTATGTGCTTGTTTTGCTCAATTTTTTGCAGCGTTTGATACTATTCATTATCAAGTGGACCTTGAGCACTTCTGATCCCGCCTGAGTATAATTGAACTGCTCTGCAATGGTTTAGTTCCTTCCTAGTGGAAGACTCCAGAACTTTGACTTCAAAAGGCAACAGTAAGTTTAGGAGCCTCTAAAGTAAAGCTTACCCCACAGATACGTGCTTGGTCCACTTCTTTTCACAATGTATTTTTTCCCTCTTGCCGATGTAATTGCTAAGCACGATCTAGTCTTTCATTTCTATACAGACGACATACAGCTGTACCCGTGCTTTGATCCCGTCAATCGTTCCACCGTGTCAAACTCTCAACTCCTTTGATGCAGGTATTGCTGAATATGGAGATGTATAAGGAGCAAATTCCTTATACAACTTGCAAAATGGGCTCGGCTAGCACATCTTCTGTGTCATGTTCGTGAAATCTAGATGTTTCGCTAGAATTGATCTTACACTAGATGACCATCTCTGCCTAACAATCAAATCTACCTACTTTCAGCTACTTAATATGCAAAATATTGGCCTTGCGTAGACAGTGAGACCATGCAAAAGTTGGTCCATGTGTGACAAGTTGGTCCAAATGTGACAAACTATCTCTGCTTCTCTAACTCACTGCTTGTAGGTCTTCCTGCCGGTGCAAAATGGCGATTGCAGTTGGTGCAAAACTCACAGCCAGGCTGGTCTAGCTGATTAAACAAAACAAAAAAATTCTAGCTGATTAAACAGCCTCTTTTTGTATAGCGACAGAAGAGCCTTTACGGCTATCACCACCGCTTGCAGTGGCGATAAAGAATCGCCCACTGCAGGAATCGAACCCACGACCTCGGGACCGAGGTCGTGAAAGCAACCGCCTTACCTAGTGTGCCATCACGGCTGTCGAAAGCATCACAGTTACCACATTATACCACTTCTATTCGATCTGTGACTGGTTTCCCATAGACTGCAAGGTTCTGTCATTCACTTTTAGGCCATTCTCATACTCCAGCCTACCTATCCGAACTACATCCCAATCATGCTAGGTATCACACCGTCTGCCCTTCTGACTGAAGTAGTTCAAATGTGCCTCGAACCAACAGCAAATATTTTAGAGACCGTGTCTTTTAGTTTGTTTGTTCCCAAAACCTGGATGGAACTCAGTCCCAACTGACGTCATGACATCCCCAGCTTTGACAAAATTTACAAACAGGCTAAAACAGGCCTGTTCCTCGCAGCATTTGATTTCTCCATGCAATTTGTCTTTTGTATACTCATGTACAGACGCTGTTAATGCTATCGCTGGTGAATTGGTATGCTTCCTTTCCAGCAATATAATTTAAATGTCTTATTATGATGATTAGCATTCACCTTGACCTAGGTCATTAAAGTTGAGCACCTTATCTCATGTGGCCAAACCAGGGCCGCACATACAAGACACTCACATGGACAAAGAACGCATGCAATAGTAACAGGCAGGATTTAGTTTCGCTCTAAATTTTGTCATGCAAAGAGACTCCATGATGTCAGCAGGTCGGGAATTCCAGTCTTTCAGTTCTCAGGAACTAAAGGCACGGTCATCGAATGGTCTGGGGTTGGTTAGAGACCCAGGCCAAGGCTAGGGTGTCCATCCGACTAGCCAATATTCGAATTCCAAAGCTTAGTAGGCTAATAGATGCTTCTTTGTTCAAACTGGCCTAAGTAGTAGAGCAGGCAATCTGTCGGTCGAGCTGTCTTCGAGGATTATGGGGGAAAGAGTGGCGTAGGCCAAATTTGTGTGAAGCCTCAGCACCGGTGAGCCGAGTGGGGATCGCAAACGTGCCAAAGGCAGAGCACTGAACTAGAACGCAGAGGGACCGGCTGTGCAGCGGTGGGCGATGCGTGCGAGCAAGCAGCAGGCCCTGAGCAAGCAGCAGGCCCTGCTGCTTGCTCGGGGCTAGTGGCAGCCAGCAGCATCTGCGAGAGCTTTCCATGCTGGCATCCTTTCGGATCGTGTGATCTGAAGGTTGAATCTGTCGATGGGGAAAGGAAGGGGGGTGGGCGATCACCTGTGATTCACCAGCATGGCTCCCTCGTCGGCCCGACGTATCTCGAAGTTTCAGCTGAGAACCCACTGCCTCCCCCATTCCGGCCGAATCTGACGAAGAGCTACCATTTTCCATCAAGAGTGGTGCCTACGCCGGTCTTCCATTATCGGCAGTTGGCGATTAGGCCGAGTGCATGACCGGCTGTAGCACTGCAGTTACTGCAGCAGCTGCTGCCAACACAGCAGCGGCAACGGCCTCGAGTACTCCTTGAGCAGAGTCAGTGGCAGTTCTGGGCTGCTTGTCCATTTGCCTTGGCACTGTGGGCATGCCTTCTGACCGAGCCTGCTGCCAAAGCAAGCACCCAAAGTGCTAGGCGATGCTCATAGCGAACCTAGCTGCCATCGCTCACCCACACACCCATCGCTCGCCCACACACCCACCGCAGGCTGCATGCTCCAGCGCTCGTCCGGATCCTCGTTCACAGGTTGATCTGAGCATACCAAGCAGAAGTAAAAAAGATAAAAGCCGGTGTTCTCAGAACAGTGGACGCAGCCGGGCGGCACATGTGGGCAAACTGGCAGTAACCAGTAGGGCTTGTGTTTCTAGGAGGTGTCCTGCTTGCCTTTGCTGGAGGCAGTGGAGCCTACTTGTCACTAGTCATAGCCATCATGCTTGCAGATATCCCGTGTGCTTGTGTACATGCACTTGTGCTCCTTCACAAAAAGTCTTTCTCCAACTGGTGTTGTCTCGACCGCCTGGCGCTTGCAGATGGCTTGCAACGTAGCCAGTAGAGATGAAGCAACGATTTCCATGCACTGTATGGATTATTTGGTGTCTTCCATAAATACAACTTTTATTGATAAGGCAAAACATTTAATAGGAGTTTGGCCTCTGCAATTTTATAATTGCCTCTCTTATTTGCCATGGTATAGAGTCAATCAACCTCATTATAAGTCATTGGTGTAATATAATACACCAGTCTATATGACTACAACAGTCCAAGCTGTTCTTATGGAGTCGCATGGTACCAACCAGACTTCTGAATCAATAATAATAATAATAATAATATTGCACTTGATAAAGCGCCCTCAGAGAACTTAATCTCTTTCTAGGCGCTTTACATTTGCTGCAAAGGGATACGCAATAGAATAGTAAGTAAAATCATGCTTGAAAAACAAACAAAGTGAATTACATGGTTAGGGGTGACATGCACAGGGTCAGCATGCAAATGTGGTTAGTGGCAGCATGCACAGTGTCAGCACGCATAAGCACATCGAGGACGAATCACAAGGACCCACTAAATGCTGTCCTAAATAGGTATGTTTTTAAGTTTCTTTTAAATGTGCTCAGGTCAGGGGATGTTCTGATGCAGGTCGGGAGGGAGTTCCAGGCTGTGGGAGCATACGAGCTAAATGCACGGTCTCCAAAGGATTTAAGGTTTGTACGAGGTATTTCTAGACTGTTGGATTCCGAAAAGCGAGTGGTACGATGCTTTGCCTGATGGGGTAGTATCTCTGAAAGAGTGGCGATAAAGGATCAGTGGCGATAAAGGATCGCCCACATAAGATTCGAACCCACGACCTCGGGACCAAGGTCGTGAAAAGCAACCGCCTTACCTAGTAGTGTGCCATCAAGGCTCACCAATATAATGTCGTCGTCCCGACTTGACGATATTTGAATGAAATTAAAAAAAAACCTACCTGTTCGATTCAACCTTTGCTACGTCCATGTGAATTGTCCTTCGTGTTTTTATGCATGTTGAAATAGTGAATTTTCGAACTAAATAATTGACTCGATACGTTCCAGAGTATGTCCAATGTCTCGAAATTGATTTAGTTCTCTTAGCATGCACTATACACGTTTTATTGTTGTTTTTGTTCTGGAAAATTTCTCAGACAGGCAGTGCTGATTTTCTCTTTAGATCGGGGCTGAATGAACGGTTGACGTGCAACCTACCTTTCGAGCTCTTATTCAGTGTCTCCAAGGGGGGACGGACGCTAACTTTCTCTTTCAGACGGGTCTAAAAAAGACCTGCAGTCGTAACCTCAGCACATATTTCGGGCTCGCAAACACATAATGCACCAATTTTCTTTTAGAGGGACTTGCAAGCAGCTCCAGGATTATGCCCTCGACTTTTGAGTTGATCGATGGTAGCTTTCAACAGAAAGCTACTACTGGCATATTTTGAAGGATGCTAAGAATGCCACACGGAGAGGGGACAGAGGCGGTGACAGGCGGTGGCAGCTTGCAGCTCTTCAGCCTCGGAGGGAGGGAAGGCAGGGGTCTTGAGAGACATTCCGGGAGGCACCTCATCAGCACTCCGGCTGGAGCTAATCTCCCGAGAGAGGGTTATCGCTTTGTTAAGCGGTCAAGCTATGAGCTTCAACAATTTTTTACCTGTTAAAAATTACCTGCTAAAATTACCTGTTAAAACCAGCTCCCTGTCCACTTGAACGGAACAGACTGCAAGTGTGACTAACCGCACGAATGCATACTAACTTCACCTAGAGACTTAAGAAACCAGCCTTTACACCTTGGTTTATCTAATCATACAATCGCAGTGCAGTCAGATGAATGATTCTGTTTAAATGAGCTGCACAAGCCCTCCTCAAGTTTTCATAATCACGGCTTCCTGACGTGGAGTGCAACCGAAAATAAGCAAGGGGGCCAGACCTTGACCTCGGGCAACCAATCATGGAGGAGCCTATGGGGCATACCTGTTGGCCAAGCCATATGACATGCCTGGTTGGTCCAAGGGGCCAGGGCCAGACGAGCCCTGAGGTCATGCATCTGTACTTGCTAATGAGCGCCATTTGTTTTCGTTTGAACTTATTGGAAAACTGCTAGCACTGCCAGTCAACAGCAGTCACTACTTTATTATCTGTACCCTATAAAAGAATTAGAAAGCAGCATCGTTGCTGCTTCCGGTATGCACCCACACCTCAGTTGAATCCTATAAATTATTCTCACTTGGAAAAAGCTTGTCGGCTCGCGGCTTGCTGTGCACTCGGCAGCAATAGGCTCTGACCGGCACACTGACTCGTGACTTACGGTCAGGCCTTTGCTGTGCATCTACACTAACACTGCAGTATAGGCAGACGCGAAGGCATTCTAAAGAACTGCTGTAGCAATAATCGGAGTGGTTCGTTGTCTCAGGTAAGACGTTGGTGTCTGCTATGACAGCCTGTTAGTCTTATTGAAGTTACCGCATCGTTTTCTCACAAGCACGAATACTTGAATGGGCTAGCTGATAAGCCGGTACAAAGTTATGCACATTTACAAAACGTTTGTTCCCTTCTTTGGAGCTTTACCTACGGTCTTCTGTGGCCTCAAAGGCAGTTTTTTTTACCTTAAAGCAGCAGTGCTGTTTTCTTCTCTCTCTCTCTCTCTCTCTCTCTCTTCCTCTCTCTGTATCTCTCTCTCCCTCCCTCCGTTTGACAGATAAGTGAACGATGTAGATCCACTGGACAGCAAAGGCATGAGAGTCCTTCGAAAGAAACCAGACAGGACAAGTTAGCGATCGTTCTCGGAGAAAGCTTGCTAAAGCATTTGTTTGACTGATGTCCGATTGGATCAACTGCAAGATCACATGCAGTGATCCAGGAAAGTCTCTACTTTTTTCCAATTGCATACATTTAACAGTACATCCTTTTCATCTGCCTGTAATTCCATGTCAGGGGCCGTGATAGGTGCAGGTGCAGGTGCTCGCCCTTCACGACCGAGGTCGCAGATGCGAATCCTGCAGTGGACGCGATCTTGATTGCCAACTGCAAGCGATAGCCGTCAAGGCTCTTCTGCCGATATACAAAGTGAGGCTATTAAATCGGCTAATTTTTTTATTAAATGTTTACAATTACATGCAGGAATTAGTATCAAGCTTCAACTGAAATAAACGTTTACCTTGCTACCCAGGCTTGAAAGTGTTCAGTCGGCGGCATAGGACTATTTTACCGTTTTGGACAATTTTATCATTGCGGTCTATATATTCCTTGTTGGTCATTCGGCCCCTGTTCTGTAGTTATTTCAGCCTGCAATGCCCGCGAATCCAGCTCTGCAGCTGGGTTATGTTATTCTGCTATGAGCAGATAACTTGAAAGTCTCGTACGAAGTGAAAAAGTTAGTGAGACATTTTGCGAAGCTCATGAATACACCGAGTGACTAGCTAGCTAGCCTCAGAAAGCTGAAAGCTGTAGTTAAGTCTGTCAAGCATTAGGAGCTCCGATGATTCTGTAGGGCGTCCTCAAACAAGAAAAAAGATCTCAGATCATCAAAGGATGAATCGTGTTTACCATGGAGCTGCGAACAGCCACTAAGGGAAAGCGTAGAATGCTCCTAAAGCCTGGAACTCACTTCCGACGTGCGTCACGACATCCCCTGACTTATCCACATTTAAAAAGAAACTAAAAAGCTGAGTCCGTACATGTCACCTTTAACCATGTTATTCTTGTTGTTTAGTGAGCATGCTACCACTAGCCATTCGATCGTGCTTCCTTTGCAGCAAATGTAAAGTGCCTTGAAAGAGATCGAGTTTTCTGAGGGCACTATATTAAATGTATTATTATTATTATTAGTATTATTATGAGAAAAGGGAATGATTACTGGTCGATCAGAAAATAATCAGTGGCTCTTCAAGTGAGATACCTACTGAAGCTCTCACTTTAAGAGGTAAAATGCAGTTCACCACATTATAATTATCAATCAATTTAATCCAGAAAGTTTGGCTGAAGGCAAATCTGCATGGATAACATTTATGCATTGCCGCTGACCCTACAGAGTTGAATGGTGCCAAGATACTGCACAGATTATCAGGTGCTGAATCTTCATGACGATCTACTTTTACTTCGGCAGAAAAATTTGCCGAGTTTAACCGTATTCAGTATAAGGAGGGGAAAATGAAGGATGCATGGAAACGTGCAAGAGTGGAAGAGTTGATTGATTCAACAAACGTGGAAGAGGTGTCCAACCTTGGCTTAATGACAGTTTTACTAATTAGGAGGTAGGCTTCAGGTGCACGATACCTTCGTGCTTTAGTCGCCAGAATGCAAGGCTATTTTGGGATATCTTGGGATATTTTTGGGATATCTCTATTTTGGGATATTTGGGATATGCTCTGACACATCTAGAGTTACTGATGAGCTATGTGCATAGTTTACTTACATGCTCGTGCGTTTATATATTCACAGATTTGTCGGTACTACTCCTCTTTCATCTGAGAATCCGACTGTTGAAGGAATGCACAGCATGTGGTGAATTGCCAAAATCCAGAAAAAAGGTTTAGCAAGCCGTTGAAAGGCCAGCCATTCTAAAGCTGCCGTAAACATTGATTCTGGCTAAAAGTAATTTGTAGCAACTTTTGGTAACCCTTACCGGTTGTTCAGCAGTAATGAAAGCCAAGCTGTCACAAATGAATATAAATTAGGCTCGATTCCCAAGTGGTACAACTACATGCACCAGTGTCAGTAGCTGTGGAATAACAAATTTAGGTATAAGGTTTTTATTAACAAAAATAATGGCGCAATCGCAACAAAGGATCAGCTCTTTAACTACTCTTTAACAAGTCCAGAAAGAGAGTTCATGTTCATATATCAACCGTATTATCCTTAACATCTGCACGGATTGCATCGATGAAGTACTCAGCTTTAGAACGAGACTTGAGCTCTTATATGTGCATGCTACTAGTTCAATATGGGCGTGTATGTGTGTGTGTGTTGGTGTGTGTGTGTGTGTGTGTGTGTGTGTGTGTGTGTGTGTGTGTGTGTGTGTGTGTGTGTGTGTGTGTGTGTGTGTGTGTGTGTGTGTGTGTGTGTGTGTGTGTGTGTGTGTGTGTGTGTGTGTGTGTGTGTGTGTGTGTGTGCGAATGTGTTTTTTGGTGCTCACATACCATATAATATACCTATATAGACAAGCCAAATCATACGTGAATAAATAAATAAAAAATAAATAAATGTATATAAATACACGTATATCGTTTGTATTTTATACAATTGTGTCAATCAATAAAGCAACTGACTCGCTTAAATTGTCACCTGAAATAAGATAGGCAGGTTACTTTGAATATGCAAGTAGGATCAAAACATACCCCCACGAAAGCATGCATGACTATTGGTCGTCCACCCCCAAAACTACAACCAAAATAAACTGCTAGCAAATACCAGCACAAGTTTCGAGAGACTCGTGATAAAAGTATGTGTAGGTGCGAACACAGTTTCCTTCTGCCTCATCGGTCGACTTCGGCTGACTTCGGCTGCCATGTGGGCCGACCGATGAGGTAGTTCTTGCTGTTTAATGTATTGTGGGCACGGCTCCACTAGTGAATTCCACTACCGAATTTGAATGGCAGCATGGGCACTCTGAAAATCATGCGTATGATACCGCTTGCATGTTATAAGATTTAAGTATCATCTCAATTTTCTTATTGCAGGGCATCGGTTCCATACTTCATTTAGAGTTGTCATGGAAGTGTCTGTTTGGGTAGCTTTACATGGCTCTGCGTACGGTGTAAAAAAATGCTAGCTGATTTAACAGCCTCTTTTGCATAGAGACAGAAGAGCCTTTACGGCTATCACCACCGTTTGCAGTGGCGATAAAGGATCGCCCACTGCAGGATTTGAGCCCACGACCTCGGGGCCGAGAGGTCGTGAAAAGCAACCGCCTTACCTAATGAGCCGTATATCAATACTGATACAGCTTTACGAGTAGCCACCTATGTAAGTGTATGCAAATTTTTGTTTAGTAATTCAAGTGCTAACCACGTTTTTTTAGGGTATTCCTTCCGATGGCCCCCGAATGGCACTTGCCTTACAGTGCAAGGACAATCTAATACTTGATACACAGCCGTGCCCCCTCGTACATAAGTTGCTGGCAAACCACATCTCCGAATGAGGTGGGAGGCAGCCTGATTTTTTTCTTAAATAGTGTTTAGTACTGTAGCCCCCAGGTGGCATACTGAATAAATTCACACTGACCATAGCTGTAAAATCTATGTATTTAGACCAAGTACTCATTGTAACTGCAGCCTGACAGTCACACGACTTCTTCAAGAGTGAGTCCATTCAAGCCATTTTGGCTAATGTAACATAGCAGCAATGACTGATGCAGCAATAACCAACAAATTAACGCTAGTGAACGTGCTTTTATAAGGTAAGGAATGTGTAGATCAACTATATTCTCTGGCTAAGCATTTGGAATGTTCTTCCGCGATTTCACCGCCGCCGGGCCCCCCTGTGCCAATTTTGGCTCTGCAGGAACTGCTGCCCCCTCCTGCTTTGGCCGTGGGGCAAGGTTAACGGCTCACCTGCTCATCCGGCTCACCTTTAACGACCAAAACCATGGGCTCGAGCCCTATGGCATACGTAAAGCGCCTGGATAGAGATCGTGCAGGAAATGAAATCATACATCAAACGTGGCATCAAAGCTGTTGGGTGTGGGGCTGAAGGGCCTCTATGTGCTGCCATAGCATGAATGAGGGTTGGTCGGAGCCTCTGATTATGAATTGCAGGGATTCTGTCACAATTCAGTGTCCACACTGTGTCCACCAACTTATAGAAAATTACTAAGGAGCTACCAATGGTGAGTCTGACAAGGAGTCGTGTAGAGTTGCTTCACTTGGCTGTGCCGGCTAAAGACTCCACGGGTTCAGGAGGACGAGTCCTTACATTCAGGAGGATGGGCTGGCGATGGCAGTAGCCTCTGTCTAGAGGCTACTGCCAGTGGCAAACCGCAGGGGCCACACCGAGACCGACCCCTTTAGCCCTGATGTAAGCCTCTATCTACATGGAAGCCCTGTGGCCACCCTGCGTAGGGAGGTGGGTTGCCGGACCACCGGGCTTCCAAGAGAGGCTGCTGCCGGCTGCACTCGGAGGAGACTGCTTCCACAGGCTAGCCGGGCTGCACCTGTAGGTGTCTATGTCAGGGCCATAGTCACAGTGTCCAGAGGTCAGGGTTACGATGTCCAGAGGAGGCTTTCGTAAAAGGTGAGCCGTCATGTTTTTTCGGAGGTTCTGAGGAGTTCGGGCTCGACAGAGGGGTCTTGAGGGGCCTGCCCCCCTGTACATGTCGGTGCACAGCCTAGGGGTCTCCAAATAGGGGCTAGGCTCTCTCTCTCTCTAAAATAGTTTGGTCTATTGGCTTCCTTGTGGCGACCCTTGGGCTTTTGGCTCCAACGTGGAAAATGATTCCTTTTAGACGAGCCTATCCGCTGTGACAGCTGCAGTGGCTCTCATTTCTTTCTCTAGACGCTGCCACAAATTTCGCTCAGGTGGGGCCCTGAGATTGGGGCCACCAATGATAGTAATATTAATAATAATAGCAATACTACATTTGTATAGGGCCCTCCGATAACTTAATCTCTTCAGGTGGAGGCACGTGAACCCACTGTCGGGCAGCTGCACCACCGTCGAGGGCAGCGCCAGACTCTTCGAATCTCCGGGGCAGCACTTTATTTCTTGAGTAAATCTAAAGAGGCTTCCTGGCAGAGCTTCCGACAAGCCCAAAATGCAGTACAGTGATGCATTTTCTAGAGGGGCTGAGATGGCTTTGGTGAACCAGTTCAGAATTAATCTAGAGAATCTTTACAGCTTCCTTTTGGAGAGACTACCATAATGTGTGCACGTGTATGCCTGCGCGCGTGTGTGTGTGTGTGTGTGTGTGTGTGTGTGTGTGTGTGTGTGTGTGTGTTGGCACACACGCTTGTGCACGGATGTGAGTTGTTGCTGGTAGATGTGGCTGGTGGTTTTGTAGCATAACATCAAGGAGGAGGAATGGTAGCTAAAAAAGTCAGACACAAGAGCACGCGAGGCTGTGGATAGGAAAAACCGCACGGATGGAGCAAAGATAGTGAGACAGGTGGAGTGAGGCTATTAACTTCTAAATGTCGTTAAGTCATGGGATCTCGTAACTTGACGTCAGTCACGGGTGAATCCCAAGCTTTGGGTGCACACCGAAACAACTGAGGTAAAAAAGTGGGCAGGGCTACACTGGGAAGCCTGATTAGTAAGTACTGTATTTAGCATAGGTAGGTCGGAGCAAGAGAGCCAAGGGACCTAAAAGGCAGAACCTTGAAGTCGATTAACTCCATTACGGGCAACCAATACACTCTCAGCTTGTTGAGCTACCACGATAGAAAAAACACCGTACTCTTTTAGAAGTGCAGTAAAGACTTCTCATTAAAGTCGTTACTTCACAACACAGCACTGATAAGGTGTTTAGTGCTGGCCAAAAATGTGGAAAAAAGCTACCGATCAAGCTTCGGTGCCTCGAAGCACGGCTAGCACGAGTCACAGACACTGCCTTGCTACGTGCAGGCCTGCCAGAGTGAGTGCCGAGTATCGCGGAAATAAAGAGCAAGCCTGCCTTAATGTAACAAGTCCTTATCCATTGCCGAGAGCCGTCTATTCGACAGCCATCGAGGGCCTCGATTTGGTGCCCAGAACCAGCCAACCAGCGGACAACCCGGTCCTGGTTCGATGCACTGAGCACAACTGCACTGCCTTGCCCAAAGCACTAGAGCACTAGGCTATAACCACTAGACTACTTATTACACGACTTCTGCTTTCATATTGCCCATTTACAGATTAAGGTATATTATCGGTTCAAAACATTACTATTAGGAAACCTTGAGTGTTATTAAATCAGTCATAATCTGGCTGACGTAACATGCTAACATTTCTAAACCACAGCACACTTTAGGTGGAATGCACTAGCACCCTTCGAAGTTCAAGGTTAAGTATCCTTAAAATCGTAAGCCTTATGGAATTCTCTATATAAAAATAACAAGATTTTGACACTTTAGATCGACATTTGTGCAACTTGGTAAATCTCACCTCCAGGGTCCATCTGGCAAGTGTTTGATTCCACAATCCTGCCTCATGGTAGCTTTAGTGTTTAGGATGAATGTGGTAAACGTGATGGTAGGCTAAATGGGAGTGGTAGAAACATGGTTACTTGCTCGTTGTAATTTATTCTTTAGCTGCAGTGAGTTGCTACTCGGGAGTCGTTATGAGGACGAGACAAATGCGTCATTTAATATGTCGTCTATATACATGCATAACAGGCCTCATGCTCAATATTGTGCACAAGGAAATTTACCCACTTCTGTTGGTGAAGGCACACATTCTGTGTTTTTATGATAAATTTATATGGAATATTCCTATAGGCAACATTGACTATGCCTCTATATGTATTGTGAGGGCCGCCTCCCCTCCCCCAAGCGCGAGCATGAGTCTTTAGTCGCTCGCACCTACGTGCGATTATAGGTGTGTGCGTGCGTGCGCGGGTGTGAGAGCGTGTGTGTACGTGCTTGTTCGTCCACTCGTCGATCACTTATAAGGCAACTAGCTGGTTTGCTGCCGATGAAATGTGGCATAACGAACACATGATACAGCAAATAAGGCTGAACTCAATTCGTCATGTACTTCAGCAGGTTTGCAAGAATCAACACATTCTAGGATTAGTGATATGCACTAAAAGGCTTACAAGAGGTACTTCAGTAGGACCAGCAGCTGGCAGTTCCAGGATTTCTGGGCGCCAGAACGATTGCATATCATGTAGCACTTCGTGTAGAATGCATCAGACACATCTCCTGCATTAGCATTGCGTGCTCTCAAGAAAATGAACAGAGAAGTTCTGCTAGACTGCACAACAGTCTAAGTGGTACCACAATCCAAATTGGGGCTGCACCACACTAATTCGTAATCGGTTCCTGTAAAACTCACTTGCAGACAGCAGTGAAATTTGTAAGTACACTCTAAGCGCAGCTCTGTGTAATCACGCCATCGTTGTTTGAGCTTTGCGAAGCTGATTATCAGTGGAGATAACTCTGGATTGCAGCTACTAGTAGAATCTAGCAGCAGTTAGTAGCATTGAGGAAGAGGCTAAATAGGCAAAAAACAGTGCAGCCATTCGTGTCGACATAAAAGTGGTAGCTAATCATAAGGATAATCAGTCATTTTTATAGCACGGTAACAGAACCAAATATCTATTCGGGTGCTATAAAAAATTACCACAAGAATTGCAACAACCAAGGGTTAATGGCATGCACGATTTCATACTTGGACAAGCAAGCAAGAGCGCACAAGTATCATGCTTAGATAAGCTTAGAGACACACAAGAACACACTAAGGACCAACGGCAGCAGGAGTGAGCACATTTTTAATTTTTTTTTTAAAGTAGGCATTTAAAAAATGTATTTTAATATAGGTTCAGATTTTTAGGTTATTTTTAATGTTTTCGTTTTATTTAAGAAAAGTAAGTAACATTGCTGCTGTAGTGCAGGCACTACTGTTGGCTGTTGCGGTCCTGCATTGAACTTTGCTCAGCTCAAGCGAGTTATTTCCAAAAAGCTCATGTTCGCATTCCGACCATTTAGCAGCCACTAGTTCCATGGATTACGAAAACGCCCGTAAGAAACTGGGGCAGCAAGAAGAGGAGGAAGCAAGGATGAGGAGGAGGAGGAGGAGGAAGTCTGTCGGCTACCGAATGCTTGTACCGAAAGCCGCTGAAAGGCTGCGAGTTCGCTATACATAACTCTCCAGTGTGTAACACCCACATAGTCTTTATGGCTTTGTGGAGTTGCAGACAGAGATACATTACATTACAAAGGACCAGGAGGAAGCAAATGGTGGCGTGGGCACCATTCTGGATCAATTCCAGCTTGCTGATGAGCCGGGAACATTCTCGATCAATTTTTGGGGGCGAGGAGTTGGAGGATATTTTCACGGGAGAAGGAACCATCTCACTTATATAAGAAAACATTTTAAATAATTTAAAACATTTTAAAATTTATTTTGAAATGATGGCAATGCCCCCAAATTAAAAAGGAAGCACTAGCTACAGGTAGCCGGACCATGCATAGTAGCATGCACTGAGTCATGCACAGGTAAGCATGCAAAGCACACAGGAACAACAAAGACAAGTTCACTGGGGTGAAGAAAAGTTATCAAAAAAATGTGTCTTGAGCTTCAATCTAAGTGCTGCAAAACCATAGCTGCTGGCAACAGCAGCCCGAAGCGAGTTCCAGACTTTCGGTTCATATGAACTTAAGGCCCAATCGCCAAAAGCTAAAACAGAATAATATCATAGAAATAGAGAAGTACCCCTATATTTTATGACTGATAAATATATGACTAGACAAAATAAACCAGTGAAGGAAGTAGCATAGAAATGTGATCTCACCAGCTGCAGCAGCAGCAGCACCACCACCACCACCACCTCCATCATCATCATTATCATCAGCAGCAGCACCATCACCGAGAGAGGGTTTAGGCCGGATTTTGGCCATAGCATAATGTTTGCCTACTTCTCACGATATTATGCCATTTATACTGCTCTTGTCAATGGAATTCAGTAGTGTCAACACCGAAGCTAGGTTTACCAACTGCCCAGAGCATGTTGACTACCAACTGTCTACCGTCCAGTGGCTGCACAAAGTGTAATGTACCCCATGTTCTTGCTACAATTTGCCGGTTTACTTAGATTTTTTGGGTCATACCTCAAAGTAAAAATCAAAGAGCCAGCTCTCTGGTAAAGGCGGCTGCTGCCGAGTAAAGCCCAGTGGAAGAAATTGGAAACTAAGTAAACATGTCAACTTATTTCGGGCCACACGTGTGGAAATTAAGAAGGCTTTCACTTCTTTGCTTGCCAAATACAGACAGCTGCTCTTCCAGGCAGCCTGCCAGGACTTGCCACAGCTCGGCTGCCTGCCACGAAGCAGAGCGAGCTCTGGAGCTCAGCTCCAGCCACGAAGCAGAGCCAGCTCTGAGCTCAAGAAGAGAGCCAGCTCTCCTTGTTGCTTGGCACGGCAGAATCCTCCAGGCTGCTGCTGTATTAATGGCAGCCTGGTTACCCTTTCGTAGCACTCAGAAGTGGTGCCATCGAAGTGCCCTGCGGCACTGCGGTAGGTAATCTGCCGGCATGACCAGATGGCCGGCAGAGGTCTTGTTGATTTCTTGCACGATATTTTGACCGCATTGAAAAAACACTCTAGAATTCTAGTTCCAATTCGATGAATTTGATGTTTTCGCCAGCAAAAAGTTAGCCTCGCACGCAACGACAGTGGCACCGTTCGCTGCTGAAAGAGCAGTAGAGCTGCAGATGCTTACGATGACGTACCGAAAGATGGCTAGAATAGGTTCACCTTCCACTCAGTGAGCCTGGCAAAGACGAAGCCGTAAGATCTCTTACGGTCAAGAAGCATTGCAAATCGCCTGGCTTGTTGCTCTTGATATTGTGCTGGAAGCCAGAAACCGCTGCTGAAAACTCTAGCGCTGCAATGAACGGGCTCAGTCGACAAGTGCTGTCAGTGGAACTACATCCCCAGCGGCTTCTGCCATTGCCTGCTCCAGGCTTGTGCAGTGGGAGGGGTAGGAGGAGGGGGCAGTTTAAATCACAATCAGATGAACGTAATCTCTTCATTTCACTGCTCTTTAGGCGGACTCGACAATTTTGTTGCTTTTGCTGCCTGATGCTTTGGCATCAGCTTTTAGCTTTCACTGCTGGCATCGAACTGAAATAAATGAATCACAAGTGTCCAGCTATGACAGTCGTACATGGTATTCGGAGTTTACAGTCATTTCAAAATTTGCGAGTCGCATGCCTCCTTCCTGGACCAACCGTGTTTACCATTCAGTCTTCTGAGCGGAAAACCTGCCTCCTCACTCAGTGGCCTAGCCTGGGAGGGGGCAAGGGGGAATTTGCCCCCTCCCAGGTCCTGGCAGGGCAGCAGCCTGGGCTGCCTCTTGTTCCCACGCTCTACCGCGATCATCAGCGACGACGACGAAATTTTGTTCCACTTTCAATCGATGCTTCACCTCGGTCCACACTCGCCTGGGCACCAGAAAGAAATGCAGCCTCGTGAAAGTTTCTTTTGTCTCAAGTGCGAGTCTCCTAAAGCACACGAGTGGCACCTGAGTTCTTGCATACTCTGTGTGGCCAATGTGAATGCTTTTAAGGTGCACATTGTTGTAGTAGGCTTTATGCAGCAAAGCTGAGTTTTAGCCACGACCGACAGTGGCGGAAGTTCCAGTAGACCCAGTCACCTCACCGACTCAGTCCGACTAACCGTTACGGCATGAAAGAGAGCCAACGATCTTTGTCTAAGCAGCACTGACTATTTTATCTAAACGGTGCAACATGTTCATCAGCAAGGCATCTAAGAAAACATGCTATTTGCCTTACTGATGCATGTGAGTTAGTGAGAAAGCCCCTCTTCCGTGCTGAGTCAGCGGCAAGAGGTGGCAGTGGCAGTTGCCCTCTGTAGGCTTACTGTAGCAGGAGCAAAGATTGCTTGCTACGATGCCCAGCCCAGATTCCGAGGCAGAAACGCCTTTTGTTGTAAGCAAGGAAAAGGCATAGACTGACAGATACTGGTACCAATGATGAAATAAAAGATAATACGAGTAATAAAACAATATAGATAATAATATATAATAAAAATATAATATATACAATAAAAGACATCACGGGATTTTTTATATGCATAATAGATTTTATGCTTGTTAAAGCTGGTCATTCGCTCTCAAGTTTAGCATGACCTAGAAGCATAAATATATTCAGATCAAACATCTAGTTACCTAGTAGACTTGTGGGCTTGCACTGCTAGGCATAAGAGCCTTAAAGGCTATCCCCACCGCTTGCAACGGCAAGCGATCGCCCACCACAGGATTCGAACTCAGCCTCGGGACCGAGGTCTTGAAGAGCAACCGATTTACCTAGTGTGCCATTGCGGCTCACCCGTTGTTGTTCTCATCACAGTTGCGATCCCCAATACAAGCCAACTTCTGATTCTGGGAAGATTACAAGACGCTGGTCTGTTCGACTTCATCCTAGAGCGCACGAACAGCCCCGTGCTGTAAAAATAGGCTTCATTAAAAGTCCACATCAACCGACTCTAAACCTTAAAAGTCGAGGTAATGTGGTACATGAACCATAGCTCTGTCTGTAACAATAGCACCTTCAAGAGTGCCGGGCAAATTAATGTAATTGCAGAGCCCAGTCGAAGGAATGCCAATCTCAGAATACCAACCAAGACTGAACTCTTCACCTCTTTATTGGAAACAATAAGAAAACAACTTCGATATGCGATTTAATCATGGCAATCCAGTTCTCTCCTGCCAAGCCGAAAAGGAGTGCACTAAGTGTAGTCCTTTGACTAATGTCTAAGCTTGCTAAAGAAAATTCATCTTGGGTCTTTTGTGTTCACTGCATGCCAGAAATGGTTAGCATGTCTCAATGAGTTAAACTCTAGCCCCTAAAAGAGATTCAGCTCTCTTGGTGTTGTATACAAATGACTCATATTAAAGGCTGTTGCTAGATCACACGAGGAAGCTGAAGTACGGTACACCTCAGAGCTCTGTGTTTGGTCGGCTGTTTTTCACGGTTTATACTCTTCCTCTTGCCGATGTGATTGCCAGGCACAATTATCACTTCTGTGCAGATGACACTCAATTGTACCTTTGCTCTGATCCCTCCAGCCCTCCAGCTCATTGAATTCTCTCAACTCCCCTGTTGTTCGTATTGATGACATCAGCCCATGGATGGCTGCAAACTTTCTCACATTGAATTACGTGACTCAGAAATTGGAAAACTTAACGCTCAAAATTGGCTCTGCCAGCATATCTCTTGCTGCATCTGCAGACAATCTTGGTGTCCTGTTCCAAAGAGAACTTTCATTAGACGATCACACCAGCTCCACAGTCAAATCTGCCTACTTTCAGTTATATAACATTTCTAAAATTCAGGGGTGCTACATCCAAATTGGTTCATGCATTTGTAACATCCCGTCTCGATTTCTGTACCTCACAGCTTGCTGGTCTACCGGCCCGTGTTTTCAGTTGCTTACCATTACTGCAACACTCTGCAGCCAGGCTTGTCTGCAGTGATCAGCACAGTTGCTACATCATGCCACTTCTAGCCGACCTGCAAGGGCTCCCAGTCAAGCAACGCATCGACTTTAAGGTTCTATAATGAACTTTTAGAACCGTTCACTCTCTAACTCCTGCGTAGGTATCGGAACTACTCCCCTACCAAGCTATGTATTACATCAACCGATTTTATGGATCAGATTTGATAGCTACACCTCATAGGAACCTAAAATCCTTTGGAGACCGTGCCTTTAGTTCGTATGCTCCCAAAGCCTGGAGCTCACTCCCGACTTGCTGCACGACATCCCCTAACTTGACAGCATTTGAAAAGAAGCAAAGAACGATATAACTGCATTTTGTGGGTCTTTGTTATCTGTCCTTTGTGTGTTTATGCATGCTGACAGTGTGCATGCTGCCTCTAACCATAGTTGCATGTTGACCCTGTGCATGTCACCTCTATATATTTTATGCTTGCTAGCATTGAGCATGGTACCACTAACTACTCTACTACTGACGACTATGGCTAACCCTTCTCAGCGGTCCTGAGCTGCTACTTCCATGCTACTCACTACCTCAACTGGTCTACTGACTTTGCTATGCTTTCCACTTTCTCTTTGTTGCATGAGACGAAGTCTGTTGGCTACCGAATGCGTACCGAAAGCCGCTTAGGCTGTGAGTTCGCTATACAAAACTCTCCTGCGTAACACCCACATGGTCTTTATGACTTTGTGGAGCTACAGACAGAGATACATTACATTACATTACATTACATTGATCCTACTTTCTTTACAGCAAATGTAAAGTGCTTGAAAGAGTTAGGTTCTACTAGAGCACACAAAAAATGTACTACCATTATTATAATTATTGTTAGCAGCAGCCGTGTTACTCTCTTGTGCACTAAGATACTCTTCCTACTACAGGCAACCAGGCTGGTATGCCGATGGCGAAATATCATTCACGTTTAATTTGATCTTTTCTGGAATCAAAAGAGTGGCTTCCCGTAAAGTTTAAGAAATCTGTCGTCTGTCTTCAGTCGGACCCATGCTTTTGCTGCCACTGTAGTACCATAGTATAAATCTCATTTCTACATATGCAAGTTGCAGTTTGTGTGCTAAACACACACCAAAAATTAAATTGAACTTTCTCGCCGGTGTCTTCGACAAGGCAGTGTCTGTGCACTCGGTTCTGACCGCAGAGCTGTCCTGTAATCTCCTTTTCTGCCTGGCTGACTGGC
This sequence comes from Cristatella mucedo, assembly GCA_009760855.2. Lineage (NCBI taxonomy): Eukaryota > Metazoa > Bryozoa > Phylactolaemata > Cristatellidae > Cristatella > Cristatella mucedo. The sequence goes on along the minus strand of WPIO01000022.1, from coordinate 5,138,669 downwards.
TTGAAGATATTTGTTTAATTACCTGTCTAGTGGTTAATTCGAAAACTAGGACCTTTGCAGCATTGCCCAATGAGCTAGTCTGCAGCAGAAAATACTGCTAAAATTCTCAATAAAATATGCACACACTGTTAAGATAACAGTCATAATAAAAATTTTGTGATTGCAAAGTATGCAATAAGAAACCATCAAGATGTTTTTAACTCGCAAACAAAAAATAAAGGCTAATTCTGGGTCGTTTTTATTTCTTCTTATTTTTAGTAATTCAGCATCCAGATTACCCTTTGGCTACTCGGATGCCTCAGAAAAACCACACTCACGTGCAGGTATATTTCTGTGTTTATTCGGTTCACTTAGTGTCTGCTACCAGTTAAGGTGCTGGCCACTGCTTTCGCCTGTCACGTGAAGCTTGCGTCATGCGCGTGGGTCGCCGCCGCCGGGTTCAAGCTGGAGCCGCTGTCTCGCTGCCCTCACGTGCAGACACCACAAGAGACCGAAGTTAAAAGCACTTCATCCTACATATGCATAGCATCCTAAACAAAAAACATCTGTCCACGCACTTTAACTGTGCTGGAGGAGAGGAAGCAGTTTGACTGGTGAGTGATACCAAGCACGTGCAATTTTCGCTCGAGTCAGTACATTGAAGGCAAATCTCGCGGACAAAGATGAATACTTGGAGATAATAGTTGGGTTTTTAGAAAATGTCGTTAAGTCACTAGATTTTGTGATGCCAATCGTTGGTGGGTTCCGGGCTTAGGGAACATGCAAACAGAAAATCCTGTCCAAAAAGCAAGATTTGAGGATGGTTTCAGCGACAAGCTTAACGCCTTGAGTCAGAGAATGCGATGGTGGTACCCCGAGATGGGGAGCCCAACGAGGAAGTATTTTCAGATAGGTGTGCGAGAACGTGAGAATGAAGGGATCTGCAAGTGAGTGACGGGACTTTAAGTTGATGCAGTGCTTGATGGAGAGCCAGGTCGTCGAGAAGTGATGACATGCGGCAGTTGTGACTTTTATGACTGAAAAACGTGGCTAAGAGTTTAGCACCAACTGTAAGCTTCTCGTTGCAAGATAACAAAGACTGGCAAGTAGTAGGAATGACAAAAGTCTAGATGTAATGTCATAAATCCATAGACCAGAATAGGCACGACATCCTCGTCTGAGTCGCAGAATCTTTGCAATTTACGTTGCTGAACAATAGGCAGAGTTGACTACGGAGCTGATCCAAACCGTCTAGTGAACGGTCATTTTGGAGCGAGACACCCAAGTTGCACATACACGTGCTATGTGAGAAACGCTAGCTGGGCCTATTTTATGAGGCTGAGGCTTTTCAGTGTCAGGCTGACTTTTAGGTTTGCCAGTGCTTGCCATTAAATTTGAGAAAGTTTGCTGCCATTCAACTTTGAATGTCAGCAATGCATGTTCTAAAAGAGTTGAGAGAGTTTGAGCTTCAGGGAGGAAAGGAATGATTAAAGCATAGCAACAGCTGTGTATCACCTGCATACAAATGCAAGCCTGGGGAGAGAGATATAGTTTATGACAACAACAACAAAAGTAATAATAATACTAACAAGAGTTCCAGGCCAAGCATCGTACTATCCTGCTTTCCGGAATATCACTGGTTTATCTATATCTCGTACAAACCTCAAATCCTTTGGAGACTGCGCCTTTAGTTCGTGTGCTCCCAAAGCCTGGAGCTCACTTCCGACTTGTGTCACAACATCTCTTGACTTTTCCATATTTAAAAAGAAACTAAGATGCATTTACTTATCACAGCATTTAGTGGATCCCCATGAGAGATTGAGCAAAGATCCAGCAAAGAGATCCAGCAAAGCACGAAGAGATGCCCCAGATAAGCCAGCATTTCTGACAAGGTCGTTGTTTGCACTCGAAGCAGTGCTGACTCTGTGATGTGATTACCTCTAAGACCTGGAGCTTACTTTCTAGGTTTGAAGTTGTGATGCAAGAGCTGGTCTGACACTTCTTGGTCCAGGGTCTCTGGTAGGAACCACTCAAGGAAGACTGACGGACAGGCAGTAAAGTTTTTCTGGTCTAGTGTCAACTACTTAATTAGAGGCCTGACTGCAATCTTTTTGAAGGATTTAGGGACTATTCTTAAGGCTAATACACATTTATAACTTTAGTTATGGTAGGCCGAAACAACTCATTGTATCTCAGAAAGAGAACGGTAGGCATGAGTTAGGTCATTGACTAAATAGGTGGTGTCTATTGAGTAGCAATAGCACACCGATACCCCATTGGTTTATGGCTTAGTAACAAATTTATGTTAGTCATAAACACGTTTTAGCCGATGCACAATAACAAAGCATGCCTCGGTGATGCTGATTGCTTAATACATGCATTCTTGGTTGATTTTTGAACCCATTTGCGATTTTCTCAGTGTGCCAGATTTACTTGATATCGCAGAGTCTGAGCAGTGCTAGGGACCACTTGAACCATGACACCTCACACAGAAATGGCACCCATTCATGCCCTCTCGAGCAGGCTATCGGGGAGCAGCTAGATACTGCTACACTTCAAGTGTGTTTATTTGCACACCCTACTGGAGTAGCACACTTTGTGTTCATACTTTACTTCAGAAAACAGCAAGTCAAGATAAGAGGAAATGAGAAAGGAGAGAGAGATAGAGAGAGAGAGAGAGAGAGAGAGAGAGAGAGAGAGAGAGAGAGAGAGAGAGAGAGAGAGAGAGAGAGAGAGAGAGAGAGAGAGAGAGAGAGAGAGAGAGAGAGAGAGAGAGAGAGAGAGAGAGAGTGAGAGAGAGAGAGTGAGAGAGAGAGTGCGCTAGAGACACAGATGAAAGACGATGCGAGGAGATCAAGAGAAAAAGTAAGAAAGCAAGATGGACTAACAGTGTGACAGAGCCTGCGAGAGATAAAGAGAGAGAGAGAGAGAGAGAGAGAGAGAGAGAGAGAGAGAGAGAGAGAGAGAGAGAGAGAGAGAGAGAGAGAGAGAGAGAGAAATGCTAAAATTTGGGCTTGTTTAGATAAAGATACCACGTCTAAGTTGGTCCACCCATTCGTGACATCTCGTCTCGACTTCTGCAACTCACTGCTTACTGGCCTACCAGCATGTGCGATCAGGCGATTGCAGCTGGTGCAAAACTCTGCAGCTAGGCTTGTCTGTCGTGAGCGTCGCAGTTGCCACATTACTCCACTTCTCGCCGACCTGCACTGGCTACCAGTCAAGCAATGGATTGACTTCAAGGCATTGTTGCTCACTTTTAGGTCCCTTCATTCTATGGCTCCAACCTATCTCTCAGATATACTACCCCATCAGGCCAATCATCGTACCACCCGCTTTTCAGAATCCAACAGTCTAGAAATACCTCGTACAAACCTTAAATCCTTTGGAGACCATGCATTTAGTTCGTATGCTCCCAAAGCTTGGAACTCCCTCCCGACCTGCGTCAGAACATCCCCTGACTTGACCACATTTAAAAGGAACTTATAAACACACCTATTTAGGACAGCATTTAGTGGGTCCCTGTGATTCGTCCTTCACGTGCTTACGTGTGTGACACTGTGCATGCTGCCACTAACCACATTTGCATGCTGACCCTGTGCATGTCACCCCTAACCATTATATTCATTTTGTTTGTTTTTTCAAGCATAATTTTACTTACCATTCAATTGCATTTCCCTTTGCAGCAAATGTAAAGCGCCTAGAAAGAGATTAAGTTCTCTGAGGGCGCTTTATCAAGTACATTATAATTGTTATTATTATTAAGATAGAGAGCAAGAGCAAGAGATAGATAGAAAGAAAGAGAGAGAGAGAGAGAGAGAGAGAGAGAGAGAGAGAGAGAGAGAGAGAGAGAGAGAGAGAGAGAGGTACATAGATACAGAAACGGTAGAAAGAATGTGAGAGGGAAGTTTGTAAGTGGATATATGAGATTTATATATTTATATACACTACATTGTACTTCTCAGACACACTTACACACGGTATATATATATATAATATATATAATACAAATATATATATATATATATATTTGTATATATATCTATATATATATGTATATGTGTGTGTGTGTGTGTGTGTGTGTGCGTGCGTGCGTTTGTGTGTGTGTGTGTGTGTGTGTGTGTGTGTGTGTGTGTGTGTGTGTGTGTGTGTGTGTGTGTGTGTGTGTGTGTGTGTGTGTGTGTGTGTGTGTGTGTGTGTGTGTGTGTGTGTGTGTGTGTGTGTACATGCGCATGTTAGCTGTCAGCAAGTTAAGCCTGTGGTTGAGACAGAAGATCAAAGAACAGACACACTCAGTAGCATAGTGGCCATTGAGTCACTACGGATGACTCGGTCAATTACGGATGACTCGGTCAATTACTTTTAGGCAATCCATGAGCTGTGCATTGTGCGGCCGCTGTGCTGCCTGCCTCGGTGTTAGCCCAGTTATAAGGCGTCTCTGCTTCACGACTCATGACTTGGGTTCGAGTCCTGCAGCAGGCCATGGTCATTCATGGCCATTTAGAGGTCGTCGGCTTCTATATCAATGATGCTGCTGAATTAGTACTTGTACACCTTCATTTTAATTTGATTGAAGTCACCTTGCAGGGCCTCTTGCAGCCCCTCTCATGTCGCACGAGTGCAGCCACTGTAATGCAAGCACACGCAATGCCTAGCAGGTGTGCACGAAGCCAGCGTTGATGGCCTCTGGGACTCGTTGGCTATCAGCTGTCGTGAATCGGCAGAGTGCATCTCAGATTGTGATACAAGCAAGGCCCTGCCGAACTATAACCTCGAGCACTCTAATTAATTGCTCTGGTCGAAGGTAAAAGTATTGGCCGCATGACCGACCGACTGCACTCTGGCTGACTCAGGCCAGACTGGCCCTCGACGTCTTGATCGAAGGGCAAGGTTCAATTGTTCACGAGGCTTTTAACAAGCTGCACTGGTACGGAATGACCCGTGCTAAGAGAGCCGTGCCGTTGATGGCTTCTCTTCTTCCGTATTACTACTCACCAACAGACTTTGAGCATTTCGGCAGTACCGATTGGGCGACCGGAGAGACCGGAACAGAAGCCAAGATCAGACTGCCGGAGTCTGTCAATAACGAATGCTTGCACCTTATTTTTTAGGTCCGACGTTTGCTCGAACCAATCGCTAAATGTCAGCTAGCCAAGCAGATGCGCTGGCTGCTCCTACTTGCGGCGGAATCGGGCAAGGGTACTGGAATAGCTATCTGCCTAATGTCACGAGCTTGCCGAGAATAATACCGAGGGGCAGATAATAAGAACAACCAGTACAGTGCAGGCCGGGCATCGACAGCAGATGAAAGGCAGCTGCCGGAGAAGCTTAGTTGTTTGAGCAGGCCTGCAGCACGTGACCCAGACCAGCCCCTGACGTTGAATAAAACATGCGCTCCCCCAGCTGCAGACGAGTGGCTACCCAGCTGTACATAATGTCGTATGCTCCCAAAGCCTGGAACTTACTCCCGACTTGCACCAGAACGTCCCCTGACTTGACCACATTTAAAAAGAACTTTAAAAAATGCACCTATTTAGGACAGCATTTAGTGGGTCCCTGTGATTCGTCCTTCATGTGCTTATGCGTGCTGACACTGTGCATGCTGCCACTAACCACATTTGCATGCTGACCCTGTGCATGTCACCACTAAACATGTTATTCATGTTGTTTATCAAGCATGATATTACTCACCATTCAATTGTGTTTCCCTTTGCAGCAAATGTAAAGCGCCTAGAAAGAGATTGAGTTCTCTGAGGGCGCTTTATCAAGTGCATTATTATTATTATTATTACTATGCGATACAGGAGAACGCCTGAGTGCCAGCGGTAGCCGGTGCCAGGTAGCAAACCAGCAAGAAGAAAGGGCCGAGCCGAGCCCTAATCTGGGGGGGGGGGGGTTCATTAGCAGCCGGCTAGCATGTGCTGGCTCTTTCGCATGACTCCTGCTCAACGTCGTTGAACTGCGGCATGTAATAGCCACGACGTACGACTCACGAGGTTTTCCGGTGGCTCTGGCTTGTAGTAGCCAAGTAGTAATGCAGGCATTGGTCGGCAGTAGAGCCGCAGGCTAGCTGCTGGTGCATTTGTGGCACAATTGCTTTGCAGCTTGACATCGGTCCGGCGGTTGAGGTGGTCGCCCCGAGCAAGGTCTGGCTGAGGTCGTGGGCTCGAGCACCCAGGCATTTGCGAAGCGCCTGAATAGAGATTAGGTTCACTTGTGGTGCTATACAAATGAATTATATATAATTGTATTCGATTTCCTACTCAGTACATTGGTGCCAAATGAGAGATACGACTGGGGGCCCATCGTTATGTTCCTTAGCTAGGGGGTATCCAGCCATACCACCATTTCGTATAGGCTTCCAGCTGTAGATGCAGACACGCAACCCCCTCGCCCTATGCCCACGTGCAAGTGTATCGTTGCCTGTGTTGATTTAGTGCTCGGCTGTGAGCATCCTAGATCAACAGGGAAGTTCAGCTGGAGTGGGCTCTGGAGTTCCAGTCGCATGTGAGCAGATGAGCAAAAATGTAGGCTGGACGTTAGAGTAAACTTCGGCTGGTGCGGTCTGCTCAGGAGCTAACTTGTACAGTGCAGTGCAGTGCGCATTAGTTTATAAGCTTACCAGCTTCGTGCAAAACAGAGTTGGGGTTCAACTTTGCATGTCTAGTGAGTAGATGTATGCACGGTAACTTGTTTATTCTAAAATACACGACGCAATGACCTAAACTTGAAGGGGCAAGAGCACTATGCTACGATCCTCCGATCGCAATTGTCAGATGAGCCATGCAAACTCGAGCCATGCAAACTCGAGCCACGCCCTCCCTGCTGCCCAAACTTGATGGCAAGTAATTGAGCAATCAGTCAAGTGCTCAAGTCCATGTCGTCCATACATTTTATATGGGGGTACATCGCTGGCCTGATATTTCGAGATTCGTTTGTGCTCTATTGAAAGTAGGATGCTGACCGCCTTAGAATTCTGCAGGGTCACTCTCTCCACACACTTTGAAGGACTTCAGCTGGTGGCTTGAAACTCCCCTGCCAGCCGGCCGGCAAAGGTCACGGGCTTGTACGACATCCAAACTTTGAAGGTTGGCAAATCGTTTCCCTTTCTCTATTATGAGCTAATCTGCACGAAAACCCTCCGTGCTTTACAGTACATTATCTCGTTTGCAAAAAACCCACACGGAGCAGCATGGACTAGCTCGGATCTTGATTCTGCCCTTTTTTTCTTAACTTCTTTCTTACGTAGAGGAGTCGGTAAGGATGAAGATGATGATGATGAAGTATCTCCATCTGTAACTCCACAAAGTCATAAAGACCATGTGGGTGTTACGCTGGAGAGTTTTGTATAGCGCACTCACAGCCTACGCTGCTTTCTGTATGCATTCGGTAGCCAACAGACTTTGTCTCACGCAACAAAGAGTAAGTGGGAAGCATAGCAGAGTCAGGAGAGCAGTCGAGGAACTGAGTAGCATAGAAGCAGCAGCTCAGGACCGCTGAACAGGATGAGCCATAGTCGGCAGGAGGAGAGTAGTTGTCGTTGCTTAAGAATTGGGAAAGCGAGTTCCACAGTCTAGGACCTGCAGAGCTAAAGCTTCTGTCGCCAACGGTTTGCCAACGGTCTTTAAGGGGAGGAATTGAACAGCTAATTTATTGTCGTTACCTAATTTCGGGCTCTTATATAGTTTTTCAAAATATGAAAGTGTCCTTGATTAAATTTAATCTGAGTGTTCTCTTTGTTGTAAATGCATAGCTCATTTTGCAGCTAACTCGTAAGTAGCTAATGATATATATAATAATATAATAATAATAATATAAGCTAATAATATAAGCTCATGAGTGGTGGCATGAGCCGTTTGTAAAGAAGCAAAAATGTGTCTGCTATTCAAGCAGGGACTCTTGTCTGTATGCATGCTATACTTGCTTGCGCACCACAGAATCCAACAGACCTATGAATGCCGACAGGTTTTACCGTATAGAGAGCTTCCTGCATGCAGAATACTTACTTGTTCTATTGGATAGATCTATAGGATCCGGGAGTCTGCTGCTGGCTTAACCTACCTGCCAGTTGAATCCCAGTGGCCCACCACCCAAGCTTGTAGAGCTCAGTGAGTCTGGTATGTCAGTAGCAGGAGTCTCTCCTCTGTGCGAGCCGTCTTCCGATCGCCTGCACTAGGAGATCCAAGGAAAACTGTCGAGAAGCCAGCAATGCCCGTCGTCGATAATTGCCGGGGAACTCGGTGCAGCCAAAACCGGACGGCCAGATCTGCCGGTGCACTGGCAGCCACCCGCCGGCCCCCTGCCTGTAGCATTTGGCAATGAGTTTGACACCTGGCACAGCCGAGGCCAGCAGCAGCAGCTGGCCCACACCGTGGCCTATGCCAGCCTCTTTCACCCAGCTGCACAAGCAACTGAGCATTGATTGCAGAGCTGCGCCATGCACTGGCAGGCATCGGATCAACTCAGCTGTTCACCAGGTGGGGGCATGACGTCGACGTTCGGCCAGGAAGACGACAACTACTTGGCAACTTCCCCCACCCCACCCCACCCCCGAGAATATGTGGGCATACTCAGTGAATGCTACCAACCTATTTGCAAAGCATACGATCTCACGAATAATGTCGAGCTGGTTTGGTCCAGGCCTGAATAGAGATTGAGTTCTCTTGGGGTGCTATACAAATGAATTATATGTATGTCCGAACCACCGCTTTTGCGGCAGCAGAAAGGCCACGAAGGAGCAACATGTCTCCAAGTGGCAGCCCGATAGCTATAAGCCAACAAAATGGCAGCCCAGCTGAAGGAGTATTTGTGACGCAGTTATAGAAAAGTCCTCTGTCCATGCATGAGGTGGACGTCTCTCTATGCGATCGATGGCAGGAGGTTTTCAGAAAAGAAATTCAGGCTTAAGTACCATGCATCCCAAAGGCTGAGCTGCTTTTAAGGCACCGCTAACAGCAATTCAGGTTGTACCTTCGATTAGCAATTCCATCAGCAAGTCGAAATCAGCAGCAGAGTTCTCCTGGAGCTCTGAGCGTAACGTGGCTCACTTCATTAGAACGTTGCCAGTCCTATTCAACGGTCCTATTGAATGGCACGCGACCATTTCCTCTCGTGCCATGCGTGCCACGTTCAACACGACAGCTCGCCAGCTTGCCTATAAAAACCACAGACTTAGGCGATACTGTGAACGTGCGCACTTCACTCCGATGGAAAAGAAACATTTTTGTCGACATCTCTTGCCATTTCTTGGTTTAAAATGTTAGTATGACATCGAGGCTTTCTTATTCGTTGCGACTTGTCAACCTTGGTCCGGACTACAGCTGATAGACACGTCTGAAATATTGGTTGCACAATCTCCACAGGCTTCTTCCAAGCAGATAAAAATACAGCTGCCGACGTGAAGCTAACAGCCTCAGGTTGTAATTGTAATTCTCTAACATTTACAATAATAATAATAATATTATTATTAATACACTTGATAAAGCACTCTCAGAGAACTCAATCTCTTTCTAGGCACTTTACATTTGCTGCAAAGGGAACACGATCAAAATGGTGAGTGGTATCCCACTTGATAAACAGCAAGAATAACATGGTTAGGGGTGACATACACAGGGTCAGCATGCAAGTGTGGTTAGTGGTAGCACGCACAGTGTCAGCATGCATAGCATATAAAGGACGAAGCACAGGTACCCACTAAATGCAGTAATAAACAGGTGCGTTTATAAGTTCTTTTGAAATATGGTCAAGCCAGGAGATGTCGTTACGCAAGTCGGGAGTGAGTTGAAGGCACTGGGAGCATACGAACTAAAGGCACGGTCTCCAAAGGATTTAAAGTTTGTGCGAAGTATAGGTAAACAGTTAGTTTCCGAAAAGCAAGTGGTAAGATGCTTAGCCTGGTAAGGTAGTAGATCTGATAGGTAGGCTGGAGCCAAAGAATGGAGACATTTAGAAGTGAGGGACACAACCTTGAAGCTGATCGGTTGCTTGACTGGTAGCCATTGCAGGTCGTCGAGAAGTTGTGTGATGTGGCAACTGTGACGCTCACGACAGACAAACCTAGCTGCAAGAGTTTTGCACCAGCTGCAAGCGCCTGGTTGCACATGCCGGTAGACCAGCCAGCAGTGAGTTAAAGAAGTCAAGACGGGATGTCGCAAATGCATGGACCAACTTAGATGTAGTATGAATATCTAAACGAGCTCGATATTTAGCAACGTTATGTAGCTAAAAGTAGGCAGACTTAATTGTGGAGCTGATGTGGTCGTCTAACGAAAGGTTACTTTGGATCACGACACCTAGATTTCATGCAGATTCAACTGGAGATATGCCGGAAGAGCCGATTTTGAGCATTAGCACGTACAATTTCTGAATCACACTGTGTTTGCCCATAACTAGTAAGTTATTTTTATCATAATTTAATCTAAGAAAATTTGCTGCCATCCATGTGCGGATGTCATCAATACATGCAGCAAGTGAGTTGAGAGAATTCGAGGTGCTCGAAGGCTGCGAGAGATCAAAGCAAAGGTACAACTGAGTGTCATCCACATAGAAGTGAAAGCCTAGACTGTGCATGGCAATCCCATCGCCTTCCTCGGAGTCGAGCTAGCGACCTCCGCGTGACCTCCAGCGGCCAAAGTCGCCCATCGACTTGCCCCGAATTCCTCCAAAATTGCGGCTTTTATCTACCGTCTGAGACAGTCAGTGGGAGCTAGAGCCAATATCGCCAAGACGCCTATAAGACCAGGAGAGGCATTGACCTTTCATGCCGGCCCTCTCCCCACACCCCCTTGAAAGCAAAGGGGGCTGGTCTGACAGGTCACGCTGGTGCCGCGGCAGCTGCCCCGGATGGTAGCACTCTTCGTGGAACCGCCTGCCAATTCCTGTCATTCCGAGGCCGAAGCTCGGACTATGCTTAGCACAGCTGCCGCGAGTTCGGCCAGTTCGACAGCTGCGATGCCGAGTCCGGAAGTCGAGCAGCCCCAGTCTGCGCCTGTGTGAGGCAGCCACTTGCCCTTCTCAGCCTCCTCCTCCTCCTACTCAGCGTTCTCGTTCTCGCTGTTATCTTAGTCGTGCTCGTCCACTTCCTCCTCATCGTCCTTCTCACCATCGGCTCACCTCCGACCTCCCTCAATTGCCCTACCGCTAGTTCGTCAGAATCCGTTCTGCCTGCATATCTCCTGTAGCATCTGCACG